>PVLA01002963.1:0-237215 GCA_004027455.1 Hydrochoerus hydrochaeris
AAAAAACAATGTTGAAAATATCCACATGAAACGAACTACTTAAAGACCACAATAAAATCAAGTATAAACACTTTAAATTTCTTACATGTCTATGTTTAGATTTCTAGAGGGTAATTATTTTCCTATAGCTGCTTTAAATTATTCCAACAAATCTGGCAATTTAACCAGAAATTTGCACACTCAGAGTTAAGGAGATCAAAGTTCAAAATCCACATGTAGGCAGGGTCGATGGCTTCTGGAATTTCTGATGCAGAAGGCTCCTCAACCTCTCCTAGAGTTGGGCGGTCACTGAGGGACCTTGGGTCCTGGCTTGTAGACCCACCACTTCAATCTCTGAGTTCATTTTTAAAGCACATTCTTCTGTATGAATATGTATTTTTTTTTCTTATTTCTATGGATTTTTTTCACTTATTTTAAAGTCTAGTTTAATCCAGTGTGACCTCAGCTGGACTCTTATTTTCATTATATCTTCAAAGAGTTAATTTTCCCATAGAGTCACATTCTTAGATATCAAGTAGACATCAAATTTGGAAAGACATCATTGAATGCAACATGCAGTGTTACCAGAATATACAGTGATTGCTTAAATTTAAAAACATTACATTAAAAAACATATCGTCACTAATATCCCTCAGAATGATCCCCCTAACTTTGGTAAATTGATCCCAGTTTTCCTGTCATTCTCTGAAGCACTTCTTATAAAGCCTTGGGAGTCCTACTGATACATGAGATAGGGCCCGGCAAATCTGCTGGAGAAGTGAGCATGACCTATCAATCACAAGATCACAGGCCAATGCAAAGACCCCATACGAAGAACTTTTTGCATGCTCTCACAAGACATGGATGACATAAAACGGACTGGTCTTTGGGGGAAGCCACTATCGTACTTGAGTTTGCATGGTAGAAGGCACCGATCGCATTTCTCAGAATGGCATGTACTTTCATTTTTGCTTTTATCCTCTTTCTTTCTTTGGACCAAGTTAGCTCTAGAGAGTTGGTTTCTTCCATACTCATTTGCTCCACACTTTGAAATAAACTTTTTGGAACCATTATTGGCTCGTTTCATCCAATTCTTTGTTCAAGTCAGTAGAACCTTGAATACTTTCGATTGGTGATCATTTCCAAAGGAACTACCCTATCGCGGTTGGCAAGCCCTCCAGGAGAGTACACAGTGTGGGCAGTCGAAAAAGATCTTTTTGGAATGAGCAGGTGTGGAAATAAAGCTCAGGTACCAGACACTAAGATGAAGCCTAGATGGGTACACTTTTTGTTTTTTTTTCTAAAATAACCTAGGTCAATCGGAAGACCCCCAGAGAGTGTCAAATAATTCCCAGAATTCCATATATAGACCTTCTCCTGGATTCCCAAGAGATATGGACTGCGTATAAAGACTGGCACCAGCAGCAACCTGGTATCATGACACAAGCTGGTGCTTACCAGGCACAGAGTGTACACTGATTCTTGATTTCACCCTTCCCTCTCTTTCGGAGGGATCTAGTTTGCTCTACAGCACCAGTTTTTCCGTTATTCCTCCACCTCTCACATTTCAAGTAAACTTTTGGCACTGCTTTTGGCTTGTCTCACTCAATTGTTTGTTTGAGGCAAAAAAAAAAAATAAATAAAAAAAGATCTAGAATATGTTTAATTGGTGCGATAGTGATAAAAGAGCTACCAGATAACAAGGCTAATAAAAACCCCATGGTACGTGTGTCCCCTTTCACATTGTTCACTGGATCTCTCACCGTGGTACTTCTGCCTCTTCCCCAGAGTCAAAATGACCATGAAAAGTAAATCTTTTCAGTAGATTCAGGATACTGAAGCAGCCACGACAACATTAATAAGGACACTTACGCAAGGGGAATCCCAGAACTGGTTCAGAAAGTTGCAGAATGTATGAGATATGTGTTTGAAGTAAGGGGCCCATGATGAGGGGAGATAAGAGCAATGTCTTTTAATGTGATATTTTTAAATAGAAATATTCACCATAGTTTTCAATCAGTCCCCTTTCCTGTGATTTCTTTCCTCATTTGTGAACAGTTCAATTACTTTAGTTACTTAACAAAATTTCTTCAAGTAAAACAATCTTTGTTTCAATATTTAATCTAGAGTAAAAAGAAAATTTCCATGTTTAACATGTAAGATCTTTGTAATTTAAAATTGAATCACTACTTTCATTCAAATGACATCAGAAGGCCAGGTGACTATGTCCACCAATATTATAAAGCATTTTTTGCTGTGTGGCTATCTTAGAATCTTTCCCTTTTTTGAGACATGGTCTCCCAGTTCTGCCCAGGCCAGCTCCAAAACAGAAATGTTCTTCTTTAGCCTCCTATGGACCAATTTCAACAAAAGTGCATTTACCTACAAACTATATTTTATTTCCATTCTTAATGAAGATCTTTACTGAATTTACTCTCTCCCTCTCTGGTATTGTGGTAATAACTTTTTCTATTACATACAAAGATATTACTGAAGTGCTGAAAACCTTTTCCTTGGTATTCTGACCAAAATTCAGGTTTTTCCCAGGTAATCCTGGTGCTCACTAAAGTTAAGAAGCACTGTAGTAGAGTAATAAGTGAATTCACTTACTTTATCCATTTATTTCTTGAGAAAATCCAGCAATTTAGCCATTAAATCTCTTCATCACAGATATGAAAACAGAGTCTTGGGGATGCATTGACTCCTGTAAGGGAATTCACAGAGTTCGACTGATTTTTTCATGTTATTTAATACAATCTTTACTCAGTTTCGTAAAGCCAAAAATGTATTTTCTTAACATCAAATAGTACATAATCCCCCAACTTTGCTGCTCTGTGATCTCTCTCACTTACCTTTTCTATTTCCCTTCTTATAAATCCACAAGAAATAGGAAAACCAACAGGGCAGTTCCAAACACCCACCCTGTCAGCTTCTAGAGAATAGTGCTGTGGCTTCCTCCATGATGTGGCACTATTTTGTGCTCCACAAGGCCAGGAACTTGGCTTGACCTCAACAGATATGCCACTCCCCATCATAGAGAAATTCTCAAGGGAAATTTACATATGGATATTTAGATGTATGGACCCACTCTGAGCAGCTTTTTGTTGCATAAAAATGGGTATTTTGCATTCACTACTTAGTGACACATGGGAGAAAGTTATTCTTATCCTATGTGTAGCAAACAAACATCAAAATAACAGTCAACCTTTCAAAAACTACTCATTGCTAATCAGCAGGAACTGTGAATTACAACTCACAGAATAAACAAAATCTTAATTACTTCTTTTCAACTTGCCTGCCAAGTTTTATTTCTCATGTAGAAAATATAAGGGGAAATCATGAGTTGAAAATAAAATGACTAATACATGGATCAGATTGTATGGATCAGAAAAAAGAAAATATGTAACTTTGTTAAAGAAAATAATCAAATCTCTTCCAGGTATATTCTCAACCTGATTGTCAACTGTATGTACAACCATTAAAAAAATTAGATATGTTCATTTGTTTTAGTGTAAGGTAACTTGAGAAATATTATCTTGCACATGCATATATTAAGATTCATGCAATATTCATGAAATGCTATCATTCTGTCAAAAAACATTCAGCCAAGATGTTTGTATTTTAAGCAAGATTCCAAGTTAAGACTGTTTCACAGAATAGATCTGTAAATCACTTTGTTGTTAAAGGTCCATGAAGGAACTAGTTCCTCCTTTGTTCAGAGCTAGTAATCTCAAGGGAACTAACAAGGCTTTAAATTGTCTTGCCCCAAGCCCAAATTCTCAGGTCTAATAAGTTATGCAAAACCTGTAGACTCCAAATAATTAATCATTTCTAAAGTCTTGCAAGGGTAACTTTAAATTAACAACATTTAAAGATCAACAATAACACACAAAGGATTTGAACACAACCTTGATTTTTCTTCATGGTTAGCCAACTTCTAACACTATACAAGGTTTTAAAATGTCACATTACAACAAAATAATGCCTGCAAAGTAGATGACCTTATCAGAATTTCCTGAAGTTAACATTGAATGTTGTACGTTGAATTGGCCAATATTTGTATATTTTCTCATTTAAAAAAGTCTTCAGGGTACAAAGTGTAGCATAGTATCTTTTAAAAAATTAAATATTTTAATTCATTTATGTCTCTAGAAGTTCGTAATACAACATTCTGACATTATAAGGGGAGAACTGCAGCCTGTGTAGGGAACAGGGTCCCAAGAGGGGTGACAGGAGGTTAAGAAAAAACTGTGGACACAATGA
This sequence comes from Hydrochoerus hydrochaeris, assembly GCA_004027455.1. NCBI lineage: Eukaryota > Metazoa > Chordata > Mammalia > Rodentia > Hydrochaeridae > Hydrochoerus > Hydrochoerus hydrochaeris. The sequence continues at coordinate 4,243 of PVLA01002963.1, forward strand.
AAGGAAAGCTGGAACCAGGTTGTGCCTGACCTCTCTGTTGAAGAGGTAGTAACAATATCCTAGCCCCAGATTTTTTTATTTACACAAAGTAAAAACAAACAAAACAAAACACAATTTGGGTTCCAGAGTGCAAGGTCAGCATTAACTGAAAACACTGAAAGCAAAACATTCTCAAAGCTCTCTGTACCATCCTTAACAAGGAAGAACACCAAGGCCAGACACCTGTTGATATGCAAGTGAGCTAGAAGTCAAGTTGTTTACACAGTGTGACATTCTGTGTCCTTGGGACTGGCTTTGCTCTAGTCTTAAATTTTCTGACCTCAGGCAACTGATTGTGGTTCAACTGCTCTCCACACAGAAGGAAAAGTGAAGTAAAAAATTTAAGATGTGTGATGTACATGTATCAAACCCACAATTAGTGTAATCCCCACACAAACATATACTAATGAAAAAATTAAGAGAAAAGACCCCAAAACTTAAAGACTTTGCACATTTTCTCACTATACCTACCCTTATGCAAAATGTCACCCATCAGCTACACATGGCTATTTAAATCCCATTTGAAATAGTTGACATTAAATAAAATTTAATACTCAATTCTCCATTGCAATGAAGACATTTTTGTCTTCAATAGCCACTTGTGGCTAGTGTCTACTACAATGAATAGCATGGAGAATGTTCTTATCATCATAAAAAACAAAAAGAAATACTCTAGGTAATGCTGGTATAGGTTATTGAAATTTGGTAGCAAGTCTTTCTTTAGGCATAGGGATGGGATTGCACTTGCATAGCATATAATTTGTTTGGGAGTCAATGAATTGGTGGACTGAGGAATCTGGGGGAAAAACTCTAATTGTTTTCTCAACTTCAATTCCCTAATTCTACTCTAGAAGCTTTCTTTCTTTCTTTCTTTCTTTCTTTCTTTCTTTCTTTCTTTCTTTCTTTCTTTCTTTCTTTTCTAACTGTAGAAAAGAAGATTTTAATTATACCATTTCTCCACTAATATTGATATAAGGGCATGAAACTCCCAACCTACTATATGTCCAGTATGAGTTCATGTTCTCTAAAATTGAAGAATGAATTTTAGGAACAATGGAGGTTAAGAGCAGAAATATTTATTGAGAGAAAGCTTCTATCTGAGAGAGAGACAGAAGGGGTCCTGAGTGGGTTGCCCGAAGCTTTCTTTCTTTATGAGACAGTGACTGATGGAATTTTCTAAGTATAATGTCCATTCTATGTCCTCCTCTGACACTGTTGCTTTGACACTTCTCTTGTAAAGTAGGTGAAATTTTTCTTGCCCTAGTAAAAATTACTGTACAATTATGGCCCTGGTTTAATATGGCAGAAGGCCAAAGTGGGAGCACTTACCACTTCCTCCTTTTGCAGCCCTAATTGTAACTCTCTTTCCTGTTTGTGCAGGAAGAAAATTCCAATCAGTTCCTCACACATCATCAATGTCCGCCCCATGTGCCACTTCCAATCAGGAGTCATATAACCCTCTGTCTCTCTGTATCTGGTCAAAGGAGACAGCCCAACCACCGTGGGTTGTGTGCTCCTTTCCACGTCCTCAATCAACCTGTTCATTTTTGTACTTTTTGCTTGTTTATTGCATAAGAAATCTCTAAAAGTGGGTATATCTTTTGTACCCAGAGAAATGGATTATTGTAAAAGTACTACTGCATGACTTCTGAGGCATGGCCATAAAATGAAAAGCAATACAGTGTTTGATTTGTTTCACTGGTGCCAAAATATTATATTCCTCTTAAGGCTCAGATAAGTAGTCATTCTGTACTCAACTAATGGTACTGGAGAGACTGAATGTACACAAAGAGAATGAGTATCCCTAACTGCTCTGGTACTGAGTTGAGTGTTCCTAACTCAGGCTTTAATAACTGATTCTTGAAGGATCCTTCCAATGATGGCAGCCCCTAGTTGGTGATTAGTGAGACTAAGCTGTCACCAACAAACCCTGCCTAGTCTGCAGGTTTATGAGTGAAATGAATATTGTTTGAAGGCATTACGTTTTGGAGCCATTTGAAATGCAGCCCCAGTAGTGTGACAGCACTCCTTACTAAATTGTAATATTTAATTACTTAATTAGGCTTTATTTGCTTACTGCAATTAGTCCATATTATAATTATCTTTGTGTATCCAATTCCCTTATGTTACTTTCTTGAAATCAGAAGTCAATTTTGTATTCCTGATGCCACAACAGTTTCTGGGTGTTAACAAAAGCTAATATACATTAAGATACTTAAGAGTATCTTTGTAGCAATTCAGTCACTGTGAAGCTGTTCAACCTCTGATGTCATCATGCTCCCCTAGCAACAGAGGTAGAAAAAAGCAACTGCAATGTTATTCATTTTCCAAGGTGAGTCCATTCTTAAATTAGGTAAAGGGAAATTTGTAATAGGAAAACTTTAGAAATTTTATTTTATTTTTTTTTACTATTCAACCATCTCTTCTTATACTGAGCTTTCTATATTTCTAATATGTAGGTCAATGTATGTATTGTAAGACAAACAGATGTGATGAATTTTGATTTAACTGCCATTTATTTGATTAAAATGAACATATATCATGCTATTGAATAAGTTGAGTAAATTCTGTAAAAAAACAGGAAAAAATGGACTTTTCATAGCATTGAGTTTTATCCTACAGCTCAATTATCCGATTGTTCAGTATGAGCACAGTTAACACTTTCTTTTCTTCACTGATTTGAAACCTCTGCTCTCTTCCAGCTAGGTGTTTTTTTGCACAATTTTGAGAGAAGGAATGAGAAAATGCTATGCTTTGTGTCTAGATGTCCTCCACAAAGCCTCATGCAGTCATGGGTTTCTAGAGTTTGTATTCGTGGTCCAATGCTGGGATCAAGGGTTTGAGTGCTGCACCCAAATACAACACAAGGGACTGAAAGAGGGCTCTTTCACTCTCTCCTTCCCCTCCCTCCCTCTCATTCGCTGTTTTTGTTATCACCGTGTTCCATGAAATGTTGCCTCTCTGCCATATGCTACCCTACTCTGGAGCCAGCCAATTATGGACTGAAACTTTTAGGGACTATGAGCTATGTAAATCCTTCCTTCCTTAACTTTGGGTGTCTGGTATTTTGTCTTGATAACTAGAAACATAACTGACAAATTCCTAATTGTCCCTGTGCTTATATTTTATTGTGTGCATCCTGGCTATGTTATCTCTCTAAATACTTATTCTTTTTACTTACTGTGTGTATTTAGGGTTTTCTGGCAGGTGTTTCTGAAGAGTGTGTGGTATACTCCATCTAATCTCTACATGTCACACTCTACTGGGTCAATGCCTATACATTTACTAAATGCACAATTCCTGCTTAGCAGGTGTGATGTTTCTTGTTTGTGTCCACCTAACTGGGTCAAAGTTTGCCCCTTAGGTCAAATGTTAATCTATATGTTTAAGTGAGGATGTTTACATAAGATTAAAATTAAATTAGTGAACTGAATGAAGCAGATTGTTTTCTATATTGACTGGGGACTCATCCAGTGAGTTGAAAGTCTGATTATAACAAAAATCTTATACTCCGCCAAGTGAGAAAGTGTTCTTCTGTCCCACAACATTTGAAATGGGGCGCAGTACTTTTCCTGGCTGAGGATTAGAACTCAATCACTGACTCTATCTGGTCTCTAGTGTGCTGAGTCAGTCTGTAGTTACTGAGATTTGACAGCCTCTGTAATCATGTGAGACAGTTCCTTACACATCCCTACCCCGTACCTGTCTCTCTGTCTTTGTTTTTCTCCCTTCTCTCCCAACATTACACACACCTACAATGTATCAGAAAGAATATGCACATTATATACTATAAACTCATGATATATATTAACATACATGCATAAAATCTTCTATATTATAAATACAAAAGTTCTGGTGAACCCGACTACACAGGGATGTCTCAGTCTGTAAAGGAAGACCTCTGGAGTTAGGTCCTTTCGCAAGTCATTCAAGACTGGCTGTTTTCTGACACCCCACTTGATTTGTGTGAAAGCATTTAATCTTCTCTTTTCATAGTGGAAAATAAAACCTCTTTCTGCTTTAGCCCTCATATTGGCTCCAGCAAGATTTTCTCCTTTATACTTCTTTCATCTGGAATCAGGATCAAGTGTTTGAGGGCAAAAATGCACTGTACATGTCTGTCAGGGTTTTTGAAGAGCTTCTGCTCCACATACCACTTTAGTCACTTGTTAGTACCAGAGCTGGCAGAATTGTGTGGCTTATCAAATACGAAACTAGGAGCAAGAGGTTAGGGCAAGGATCTCCCCATACACAGTCACCTCCGCACTAAAGGGAGAGCTTTTATGAAGCTCCTTAACAACTGTCAAAATCTTTAAACACTTAATATTTTCATGTTTCCTGATCAATCCTTCTGTCATTAGTTCTAGGTACAACAGGAATAAACAGATTTAGAAGCTATCTCTTTGAAAATTTAAGATAAACATATGTTAATAGAATTGTTAGTCATGTTTTTTTTTTAAACTAAACACATGTATTTGCCAGCTTTCCCTTTCCTTGAATATAATACCCATGATTTGAAGAAAATGCTCTGTTTGGTTCATGGTTTCGGCATATTCAATCCACAGGTAACCCTTTGCAAGGCATGAGTTGGGGAAGGGCATAGGAGGACAAAGCTGCCTGTTTCCTGGTAGACAGGAAGCCTTGCACAGGGAAAAATGGTTGTGAGACATACAGCTTCCAAAGAGCTACTCCAGCGACCGACCTCCCACTGGGCGCCACCTCCTCCCAGCCCAGTCACCTATGCACGTGAGAGGATTGACCACGCTGCCACCATGATCTAATCACCTTTCCAGGTGTCTCTTATTCCAGTTCAGTACATAATCAAGCTGACCTGTCACAAGTTTATGAAATTGGTAAAAACAACTTTAGAAGTTTCAAAAACAGACTAGATCAATTGTCAGTTATATGGAACCTTATTATTGAGGGCAGAGATTGAATATGGTGTGCACGCGTGTGTGTATGTGTGTGTGTGCGTGTGTGTGTATGTGTGTGTGTGTGTGTGTGTGGTCATCCCTCTGCATAGGCAAGATCTGTATCCACAGATTCAAGGAAGGTAGCATCAAAAATATTTTTAAAATTTCATTTGTGTTGAATGTGTAGGCATCTTCTTATTCCTTAGGTAACTCAGTATAACAACTACTTACATAATATTTGTGGATTACTAGCCATTATAAGAAACTATAGATGATTATACAGGAGAATGGTAAAACTCATGTTATCACTGACATCCAAGTTTCAGTGGGTAAATAGAAACCTATATAACCAGTGAAAAGATTGTGAGAACAAATGAGAGCAAATAAATACGGAATCTAATAGCGAAGACAGCTCAGGGATTTCATCACAATGATTTCGCTAGCCTGCAACCCAGAGTGCATGCATTCAAGTGTTTTTGGAACTACTGAATATAAGTAATGACTTTATGTACTTATCCTCAGAAGTTTCCGTAAACAATGTTTCCTTTTGTCTTAGTCCATTTCAGCTATTTTAACAATATATCCTAGTTTTGATGGATAAAAAACAGAAAAGTATTTCTCATTCTTCAAGAGGCTAAGAAATCTAAGAGCAAGATGATAAAGTGGATCAAATTATACATTTGAATCAAACAGGTCACAATGGATCACATTATGCATTTCAAATGAATGCTGTTTGGTTTACATATATTATTCTTCACTTAATTTAAATGAAAAACTATATCTCTGCATAGGATAATTATGCTGTTCCTCAAAATGTTTGCTTTGTAGTTTGCCAGCTATTACATTTGCTTATAAAAGTTAACGCCTGAATGCCGAAAATCAGATGGCTCTAGCTGTGGAAACTGTGAGGACTGTCCAGTCATCACACATTCCCAGCTGCCCTGGGTTTTGGGAGAGTGTCCTCCAGTCTGTCTGATCTGGTCTTGATTTCAACACTTCAAATGACCTTGAAGTCATCATAATCTTAATGTAGTCATACAAATACACCTGGGGGCAACATACCAGATTCAACAATGCCCATAATAAGGAAGAAAAGAGGTACCACTCAATTTCTAGGAATCTTCTCTCCTTCCCATGAAAAGATAAGGTGAGAGCATGTATACCAAACCACCTTCCGGATGCTGAGACAAAATACCCAACCCCCACTGAGATGTGCTGTGCTTCCATTTTCAGAGTCCTTAGTCCATACTTGGTTGGTTGGCTCCAAAAGTGAGAGGCTATGGCAGGCACTGGACAAAGTTTCTCATATCCTGGAGAGAAGGAAGGAGCTGGAGAAGGAGATAAATCTTTCCAGGTCACATCCCTGTGAACCACCTGCAACCAAGTCCCACCTTCTAACAGCAAGTTCACTAGCGAGCCCCATTCTCCAATCTCCTTCCAAACATGCAAGGCATTTGAAGGACAGAGTGTACCCAAACCATAACACAGTGCCTCCTCATAGGCCAGCCCCAGCAGAAACCCAGGCTCCAAAACTACCCAAGGAGAAATTGTGTTAGAGCAGGAATTCCCCTTCTGCATTCGCTGAATAACATTCTCTGCCTGCCCTCAGAGGTGTCTGGTTATGGAATGGGAAAAGAAACTGCAGATTTAATAAAACTTTCTCATGAAAAAGGAAAATTTCATATCATTCTACATATCTGTGATATTAATTCATTCATTCACACAATTAGTCACAATTCCACTTGGAATCCTCAATTTGAAAGCCATGGTAGGGCCTAACCAACAATAGAATATCCCGTATAAAATTTTAGGGAATGGAAATGAGAAGAGACTCTGTTTCTCTCTCTTTCTCTCCCTCTCTCTGCCTCTCTCTCTCTCTCTCTCTCTCTCTTTCTCTCTGTCTCGGTCATATGCATATATATATATATATATATATATATATGTAATAAACCAAGGGAAGAAATTGCATTACTGCCATAGTAATTGTATTTATTAGCCAATTTCTGGAACACAATATACCATTTTAAAAAACCTCATGGAGGTAAGGTTTAATTTGGCCCATTATTTCAGGAGCCCAATCCAAGTTCCTTCATTCCAAGGCAGAACATCATGACAGAAGAGTGTGGTGAAGCAAGGTTGCTCAATTCATGGTGGTTGAGAAGCAGAGAAAAGGAACAGGATAAGAGAGGAAGGACTAGGGCCCAGACATAGACCCCAAGATGATGTCTCCATTACCCAACCCAATATAGCCAGAAATGTGCTAATTAATCCCTTGGGTACTTCCAATACCAATAAAGTTGATACTCCACAGTAATACCTCACTACATGTGCATTCGGTTATATAATGGCTGTTGACACTGAGATGCTTTTCCTTTTACTATCCAATCTAGCACTGCATTGTCTTTGCACTTGGCAAGTTCTTCTGCAGGTTGGAATACTAACTGCTATCCTAATTTTTGCTGTGAAAGGTAAAAGAGTCTAACTCACTGCTAGTCCTGTCTTATCAGGTTGTTACAGTGTTCAGAAAATTGAAAGGTCATTGGTTTGAGACTGTTTCAACTATGTAATTATAATTTATATAAGGAATTACAATTTTAATCAATAAAATATTTTCTCTGTGTTGCCTCATTTTATAAAAGTTGTCTGTGAGTACTCTCTAGCTGGAGCCCTGAATGTCTTGCAGTCTAGTGCTGCCTGATTTGAAGGTCACTAATTTTTTAATAAACTAATTGATGTTATAATATGCTTAAACTTGTTTTTTGGCAATAGAATATATTCACTATTTTCCCTGGAATAATAGTGTACTTAATAGTTCTGAAGCCCTGTGCAGAATATTATTTGTTTTGAGCATTAATATTTTAAAATATTGACAAGAACAGATAAGCAAGGAATTTAAGAAGGTATATAGAATCTAGGGGGAAAAACCTTGAGTATTTGAAGTTATAAAAGCCCATAAAGAAATATATTTCAAGAAGGAGTAAGAGTCAAATGTGTTCAGTGGTGCTCAGAGAACTGCTTTGATAAGAGAGAACTGAAAATTGCACTTAATAACAAAAAGCCCACAGCAACTCTGACATGTAAAGTGAGTGGTGTGAACAAGCCAGACAAAAGTAGGTTAACGGCAAAAAGAGGTTTGGATGTGCAGAGAGCGACTGCTGATTTCTGAAGAAAATGTAGAAGAGATCAATGGACCAGGAAAATGTTCGGTGAGAAAACAAGAAAGGAAAAGCTTTTCAAGGCAGATAAATGTTTGCTTGCAGAACACCACACACTTGAGAAGAAGAGAGAGATGATGAAAATACAACAAAGATAAAACTCTTAGCGATTTAATTTTAGACTCCTTAACCCTCTGTGTTTAGAGGAATACAGGACTTTCCTTCAGTCATCTCTGGAGCCCCCTCTTCCCTCGTTTCCATTTTTGTGATCAATGGTCATAGGATGACAGGGCTAAGAAAACTTGGTTTTGGTCACCTGGCCCCAGCGAATCTACCAACTCTGTAGCTTCCATAAAATAAATGGTATAAAATGTTTTGGTGTTGCTGGCAGCTAGAGCCTCTCCCAAACTCCCATCCTAAAGTATCCTACCTCCATCTTGTATAAAATTATTTTTAGCCTGGTATAAATTTTTCTTGTGTTATATTTCTTTTGCAGTCATTTCTTTCTCTGCATCTCAAAATCTATTTCCTAGCTGTTCATGTTTTGCAAATGAAATCATAATATCTTCAATGGTTTTAAACATTTGTAAGTAAAACCAAGAAACAAAAGTTGTATGTGTTCCTAAAACATAAAAGTCTTAAGATAAGAAAGCACACACACAAAAAAACACTTGTCTGAATTTAGAAGAAATAAACAAAATAAAATGGAGAAAACAAGACAACTCTCTCATATTTCACATTGTACTAAAAGAACATATACATATTATATCATGTACAACGTTGTTATATGTTGCATCACTGTTTATATATAAAAATAATTTCAGAAACTAATAGCTAAGCCTGCAGGACCATGAGTCAGGTGATGCTCTGGCCTCAAAGCTATTTTACCTAATCACCCTCTGCCTTTTATAGAACCTTCTTTTCTCTAACTAAAGAACCTACTGATTCTCTCTGACACCAAATAATCTTCCCAGAGACTCTTACTAACATACAGGCAGAACTCTCAATGAAGAAAAGTACATTTTGAATGATAAAAGTAGTTATTTGATTGGGGGATATAATATAAAAATCTTAAGAAAATGAATTGTACTTCTTAACAATTGGTAAGAAAAACTACAGACAAAATGTTGGCAAATCAAAAGTAAAATACAAATATTCCATCACTCATTCATTTGCTCCTTAAGTTTACTCTGTGTAGGGAGGGCACTGAGCTAGACTCCAGGGGGTCATTTCCTGCTCTGAACTGTTATTGAGGAGCCAAGGCATTCAAGGAAGGTCCCTAGTGATACTAATCTTCTCCACATGCCAGGACAGGTTTTCAGACTTACTGGAAAACCTTTAAAACTGAGTTTATTAAACATGGGTTACTTAATTAAATTGAATTAATATATTTAATTAAATCTCATTATTCCATCCTTGCACACTATGGTAATTTTATTACCAAATGGGAAAGTTTTAAAAACAAAGATTGCTGAATCTATAAGTAATGTGAGTAAACTTCTGACCCTGTTCCCCTTGGATGCAGTTTGACTTCATTTCTAAACTTTTACAATCCCCCAAACTAAGCTAAAATTTGTGTGCCTCAAGTTTGCCTTCATAGATTAAGTTCTTGTAGTACTGTATAACAAAAAGGATGGAAAGAGTAGTGAAACCTTAGCCACTCATCAAATTTTCTTCTTTTCTTTAGGTTTCATCTGCATTATCCTTTCTGAAATTCTGACTGACTTTTTCATATGTATTTTTGTAGTATTCAGTACTGAAGAACAAAGTGCCTTTTTATGAAAACTATTCTGAATGTCAAATAACATAGTTAGGATGGTCAAGGACCCACCCAGTGCCTCTTAATACAATATTTCACCTAATTTATCACCGAATGGAGTCTGCCAATGTCCCTTTAAGAGGAGATGGACACTCAGCTCTCCTAGGGCAGGTTCTTGACTTTCATCACAGAAAAGAATTACAGGATGCCTCTGAGAAAAGCACTGGCAAATATATCAGGCAGTGCGAATGCACTCAAGGAGAAACTGAGAGTGCGTAAGGGCGAAAGGAACCACGGTCTTAGTTTGGAGGCACGCATGTGGACTTTGGGGTAACGTTACTGTTTTACTTGGTTTTATTTGATGTCTGTTTCTTTAAGGTCAGGTTGCCCATTAGTGGATTAAAACAAAAGTTGACTCCGTCAACTAGATTAGGTTCAAAATGTTAATGTGTTTGAAGTTTAGCGATCTGGTAACCAACCATTCATTAGTTTTATTCATGTACTATTTTTCTTTGAAATAAAAGTCTTTGATGTAATTTTGAGAGTAACAGACTTACAAATCTTTAACACTTTTAGGAATATAGGAATGAGGAGCATGGAGGAAATATAAGCCTATGGAGTAAAGGTCTAGGGAATCCTACCCCATTCATCTCGGTGGAAGCAGCAAGTACTGCGTTGTGTCATAACTGTCATTAACACAACTATCAAGCAATATTCGTTACAAAAATATTCTACTCCTCAAGCGTAATTTGAATATATGGGATAAACAAGAGGTCTCCATCTGTGCTTGGCAGCTGTATTTCCATTGACATTCATCCACTGTTTTCAACTTACGAAGGTAGATGCGCTGCATGCAGCTCACCGGGTCCTGGAGCTCAACTATTCCTCAGACGTGATCCAAGTGATTTCTTGCATTGCAGCACATTTCGTAATAAACACATTAAGGAATGGAATTTAAAAAAGAGTATTTTGGACAGCAAATTTTATTATTATAAAAAAAATGGGCTCACTATTTTATGGCCAGTTTTTTCTCATTATTTTATTTTCTACTCCCTTCTTTTCACTGCTCAAGTAAAATTCTTTTATTTAAATTTTTACTTCTGGAAGTACTTAAAATAAAAACATTAAGTTTGTTATCTAACCATTTATTGTCTTACAGACTCTATAGAGACGCTACATACGGACAAAATAAGTCCGATTTCTTCGCTCCTGTGTTAGTCAATTTTCTGTTATACTAATGCATGTCTGAGATCAATTAAAAAATGTATGATGTCATGTCTGAAGGACAGGAGGGAAGACTTAGGACAGCATTTGATTTTAGAGGTTTCGGCCTGTGGTTAGCTGGTCTGCTGCGCTGGTCCTGTGGTGGGGTAGCATCCTATGATGAGGACCTGGGAGCAGAGCAACTCGCTCAACTTGTTGTGGTTGAGAAGCAAAAAGGTACAGAGAGGAAGGGGCTGGGGCCCCTGTTTTATCTTCAGAGGTGCATCCCTGGGACCAAAGCCATTCACACTACACCTAGCACTTGTAGTTTCTAACACCCAGTCAGCAATGCATGGGCCTTAGGGGAGCATTTCAGGCACAGATGATAGTAATCACTGTGTATCAAACAAGAGGCAGAAGAGGAAGTGAAAAACCTAAAAATAAGAATCATTTCTCTTCATTCTCAGCCCAAAGACATCCGAACAACTATCAAATTCAAGCAGGTGTTGTGTCATATTTCATTCAGTGTGAGGTGGAATAGTTTAAATTCTCAAGTATGTTTTTTAAAAAATGTGACAGGCACTTAAATTTAGGAACCTAGACTTAGTCAAAGTTGTGGAATATTTCACCAAAAATAGGAGTCTGTTCCTTCTTCTATGAAGCCTGTACATTTAGGAGCTGAATAGGTTTAGAGCATATCAGCCCAAACATACTGCTTTGGAAAACTGATTTTTTTTTCACCTGAAGAAACTTAACGCTAGATACAGAAAAGTCTTTCTGACCTCCCCACCTTATTGCCCAAAAGCAATTCATAAAATTTCTGATGAGAAAGATGCTCATCGTGTATCACGAGTTATGGATTATTCTTATTGTTAAGAACTGGGAGTCCATGCTGACATGGACACATGCAGACAAACTGGCTAAATTACCTGTCTTCCACATTTTCTAGTTATCAGCTTAACAATATATTGCTGTTAGCCTATGTCTCTTGGTCTTGTATCATCACAATCTTTCCATCTGTGTCTAAAAAGATAATAAGCTTATAGGCCTAACAGATTCTTCAAGTCTTCAATTGTCTTCTAAGGACTCTTGGGTATATATGTAAAGCATATTAAATAAGTTTCCATGCTTTCTTAATAGTAATCTGGCTCATATAACTGTAATTCTTAGGCTGGTGAAAAAACATAAGATAGAAGGGTTTTCTTGTGTTTTTCCTTCCTCTGTCCTCTAGGTTCAAAGTCTTCAAATAAAATCAATTTTAATTTTTTTTTAAATCAAAACAGAAAAAAAGATAGAAATGACACAGAATTTCAAAAAAGTAGGAAATTAACTCTGTTAATATATTGCATATTGTTATCTTAGAAGTAGTTGTTCAGTTTTGAAGGTAATGCCACAGCGATATACATCTACCTATGTTTATAGCAGCATAATTTGTGATAGTTAAATCTTGAAAACAACCCAAATGTCCATCAACTACAGAATGGATAAAAAAGATGTGGAATATTACTGAGGTATAAAAAGGGTAATCAAATAATTCTTTTTTATTTTAATGAGAATAAAACAAAACAAAATAAAGCAGATCAGAACAAAATTAACAATATGCACAACTTTCTGAGGGGTATTGTATCTAACATACATTTATCATTACCATTATTATTTTATTTTTATCTATACTTTGGGTTATTGTTTCTGTTTACTTGACAAAGCTAGTCCATATTTGTGAATTTATGATTTTAAAATCACTAAACTGCTCCTGCTTTGTATCTCCAAGTGCACAATTTTACAAAATATCCATATAGAAATATTAGATTTTATAAACAGCCAAAGCTGATGATGTTCCTTGTGAGCCATAAAAGGCTGTGGTATTCCACTGTTAGCTATGGGAGCATCTCACAAGGACACCTGGACTGGATCATTGCCACAGTCTATTAGACACGGTAAACAATTACTATTAAGAACACAGGCTTGATGTTGAGATATAATTAATCCAATCTCCCCCCCCCATACTGCTGTGTATCAAAAGCAAGGTATTTAATATGTTCATTCTTATGTTCCCTTATCAGTAAAGCAGAGGTACTCATTTTGGTGTAACAAGAATTAAATACTTGCATAAGGCACTTAACTCAGGATTAGCATTACCCAGTAAGAGTGTTTTTAGTAATTATAATGGTAAAAGCATTAATGAAATGATAGCAACAAGCCATATGTACTTATCAATGAAAACATATGTAATGACCAAGTTCACTTGCCTATAAAATCTCAAGATGGCAAGTTCACACTTTCCAAAATATTTATCGAGTGCAGAGATATACAGACAACTACATGGGGAAAGGATATCAAACACTGAAGTAATTCAGTTTGCCTGGCTTCATCTACATGAGAATGTTGCATGGTAGTTAATCCAGCCAAGCTTTCAATTAGCTTTTATGAAGATTTCAAATGAAACATTTCTTTCCTCAAGATTGGATGGCTTTGCATATGTTTGCTAATTTAAGTATGGATGGCAAATGTTCAAAACAACAGAGTCTTTGCGATTACTTTCACAACAGACGCAATGCACCTTCCTCAAAAGCCTGTTTCCCCTCCTTCTGCAACAAGCAGCAATTGCAGGAAACACTTTCTAAAAAATATTAATTTGAGCCTTTTTAGACCCAGTGAACACATAAAATAAAAACCCTTTTAATTATTTCTACCCTCAATGCTCAAGCACAATAAAAGTTTAGTGGCAGAGGGAATCAGGCACCAGAAAAATGATTACTTGAAGACAATATCAACTTTTATTTGCTTACTTCCAAATCATCTGTGTTAAGCAAAAAGCTCAATAGCACAAAGGATTTAGTGGAAACTCATAAAAGACTCAAGTGGATAGGGGATTGATGGCTCATTAATAATTAACAATGAAGATACCTTTGCATTGTGGATACCTTTCCAACACTTATCTTGCTCACAAGATATATCTGTTGAATTATTTAAGCAACAAGGATTTACAAACATGTGAAAGAACTCAATATGATATTCATCGGATTGACAGTGAACTGGTGGTGACTTTTTTTATATACATTTGTCAACATTCTTTAAAATCCTTTTAGTATTTTGTTTTCCAATGGTAGATGATTTCATAGAATCTACTCTGTGTGGTCACTCATGCAGTGAGAAGAAATTGCATGTCCATTCAAATATGCTAAATGAAACTGGAAGCACAATGTGAAGTTATGAATGAGAAAACTGATAAATTAGATGAATTTTTATTTTGCTTCATGTTGACAAGAAGAATCTATACAATATTCACCTTTTTAAAATGAAATTTCTCTCTCAAAATATAAAATTAAGACCATTGTTTAACTCTGCCTTCTTTTTGTATATAACTATATCTGAGAAGCTAAAGTGGAACTTTAAAAACTATGATTTAAAAAAACCCTGTTGCTCTAAGTTTCCTCACACTGTGAGTACACAGTGATCTCCAGCTAGGAGACAAGGGTGATTCAACATTTCCAGTCCTGTGGGTCAGACCTTGAATTAAATGTATTTATGGATAATCCTGGTGTTTGTTCTAGCCTTTCCATAAATTGGAAATGAGATATTAGAATGGAAGTAAACTAGTTTCCCTCCAAAATCTGACCAAATTATAAATAGGCTCATTCTTTTAATTTTTATGTGTTTCTCTTGTAATTTTTGGTTGCAGGCAGGCAAAGGGACTTGAAACTTGGAAAACTAATACCAGGCTCCATACCAGAAAATGCCCTAGCCAATAACCTTATTTTATTTAGATTTTTTCTTCATAGTAACATCTCTGTAAAAAGATATCTCTATGCATTTTCTTAATCTCTTTATCACCTTACTGTTTGTCAGTTTTCCTTTATTCCCTACTAGGTCACGGATAGTGCTTGTGACAAGATTACTGACCACTGCTAGAATGCAATCCTCACAGAAAATTTCTATTCCTTTCACTTCTACACAACATTAACCCTACTACTCATATTCTTCATTGCAATGATCTCCTCTGCTGCTTTCTGTTTTCTATATTTTTTAAAAGATTGGTCTCATTTTTTGTCTTTATCTTTAATACATGTTTATTATGCATGACAAATTATTCATCATGTGCATTTGGTTCATATACATATCTAATCCTCTTCCCTTTTAAATTCTCTCTTCCTGTCTTGAGATTCTCTTTATCTTTGTATTATAACTTTTTTACTTCTTTTCTTATTGCTTATTTACTCATTAAAGGAGTGTATCAACTTTCTTCTGCATTGGGCTACCTGTGATCATCATTAAAATTAAGGAAATAAAAAACAATGGACTCTTGAAATCTATCAACCAGAATGATGGATCGGTGACCTTAATAAAAACAATAATTCTGATGCTTATGTATTTTGGACTATATTGCTTTTACTGTTACAGTTGTCTAGCAGAACATTCTTTCTTTTACTTCATTTAATTATGTTTGCTGTTATTTTTTGTCCCCAAATATTTACCATATTTTATGCTTATTGATTTTATTGTATATAGTCAAAATCTTTTACTAAATTTCAGATAGATATTTAACCACTATCAAATGTCTTTTTTCTAAAACAAAAAAATTCCAGACTACTTATCATTCTATTGGATTTAACTTCATAATCTGGACCATCAGTTACTGAGAAACAGAGCAAAACCTCCTGAGGGTGACCCAAGTCTTTTTGCTCTGTTCCTTACTACCACATTCCATCCATATTTAATTCCCCTCTGCAATTGCCTACCATTTTATTCAGTCTATACTCAAAGAAAGATGGATAGCTCAAACTGGGAAAAAAATCAAAATGACATGCTGTATCTCAACACTAGCTTAAAGCTCTGAATTGATTTTTATTTGAAAGACCCAGTCTGGGGGAAAATTTCTTTTATTCATTCAATTTTGAGTGTTACGTTTTTCATCCTGAAGCCATGTCAATATTTCACTCGACACTCTTAAAATAAGGTACATAGCTCCATATTTGTTGTTTCTATGACTAAAGGTCTAGGCTTCACTTCTTTGGAGGAAAAACACGGAGTGAATCTTTAGCATATTATTTTATTAAAAAGAAAGAAGTTTTTTAATGTAACTGATTTTAACTTATGGTAAGAATTATTGGAAAAGGAAATGCTTTTCTTTGTGTACAAACTTAAAAGTATCATCTGTAATTTTTCTATAGTTTCTGCTATAATATTTTGATTTTTATAATAAAATTGATCATGAAATTAGAGAAAATATAAAAAGCATTTTGCCTACTCTAAAGAATATCATATAATTTGAACACATTAAAACCTAATCAAATTTGCAAAATATATTTTTAAATAACAAATCTTTCCCACATCTAAAACCTGAATGTAATGAAATTGAAAAGCTAAATATAAGTGTAAGCATAGATTTCATATTCTTAATATTTCCCTCATTGTTCTCACAAAGTTTCTATTTTTTCTGAAGCATTAATAACTTCCTCAAGTTAAACAACTCCTTACAAGATTACTGAGAATATATGCTTTTTTATAAAAAAAATTCTTTAAAAATAACCTCTTTTTCTTCATCTAAAATATATAGAATCATAGTCAAGAGTATATTTCCCACATTCAGCTGAAGATGTTATATCTTGATCAAGTGTATAATTTAGGGTTTCAATGCTCATCCAATAAACCTCATGCATTATCCTGGTGCCAAGAAAAATACTATGATAATGGGATAATTTCAGCATAAATGAAATAGCTGTCATGCCATCTGCTTCATACGCTTGAGATGAATATGGGACTGGCCAGGTGCCATCATTTTTGTGCCGAGGCTGCATTCAATTACCTGCTAATAAGAATTTACTTCTTAGATTTTTAAATATTTTGTTAATATCAGCTATTTTATTAACAGTTTGGGTTTTATTTAGTTATCTGAAACGAGTTTTGTTTAAAGATGACATAGAAATAAATATTGCTGCCTCCTGCTTTAATGTTCTTTAAGGCATCATGTTTTCTTTTAAAAAGCATTTCAGTTGATCATTTTACTGTTTGCAACTATTAAATTAGGTTATTTTAACCAGTATTTTTCTTTATATTATCCTACTTGGGACCATCTCTACTCTCCTGATTACAAAGTTAGCACTTATTTTTGGTACGTATGCTAGCTAACATTAGTCTAAGCCTGTCTCTTTGCCTAATGAATTGAGTTTGTAGTTTAATCCATTCATGACTAGGTGTATAACATTGTTTGTTTGTTTGTTTTGTTTCCAGTACTGGGAATGGAACCTAGGACCACACTAACACTGAGCTACACAACTTTTCCAGCTGAAACAGGCTACTGACCCAACTTGGATCCTACTGGCTCAGTTAGTTGCCTTGAATGCTGGCATTAGAGGTGTGTAACAACACACCTCGTAAACACTGGTCTCTGACTTTTTTTAATTTTAAAATTCTCAAATTCAGATTTAAAGATACATTCTTCAGACTTCTTGAAATGTATGTATGACATTATGTGATTTTACTAAATGGAAAAATATTTCAAAGAATGAATCAATATTTTTTCTGATCAAAAAAATATCACTATCAGATATATGTACCAGCATTCACCATTGTTTATAAAATAGCAAGATCATCAAACAAAACAAGTGATGTCTGGCACCAGGAATCAGCAAATAAAGTGCAATAATTTGAAACTAGAAATAAGAAAATTAACACATACTGTGGTACATAGTGCATATTATAGTTATATTGAATTTTTAAATAGTGCAAAATAGTCGTGTCTTTGCACTTTGCATCATATAGAGTAAAAACCATCAATTAAAAAGGGGAAAACCATTAAAATGCAATTTCCTCCTATAGAATTAAATATTGTTGAAATACTTTCACTATAAAATTACCATTTGCAATAATTATTAATGTTGTCAATTATTTTCATTATTGTAACTTTGTTGAGTAAAATAATACACATCAACATAAATTATATAAAATCATTCATCAGGTCATATATTCAGCTGATTTTCCTAGTTTTTATCAGGAATTATTTTATTTAACCATATTTATAAGATAAATTTTCACCACATGTAGTGTTTGCATACTTTGCGATTACAGATTACTGATATACATATAGAATCCATTATGAATGTATTCACTGAAGACTAATCAGTGAACATCCATCAAAGGTTATTTTCATATGAGGATAAGACCTTTTATACAAAGATATATTTTTCAATAAGTAGAATCAAATTTAAACATCTGTTGTGTAAATTGTGTTTCCAAAGTGCATTAATAATATCTAGACAGTATAAAGAATTCAGAAAAAAATGACACCTACAACAAAACATCCAGTTTAAAAAAAAAAGGCAAATAAAATGAATGGCTACTTCTCAGATGAAGTATAAATAACTAATAAACACAGAAAAAACTTTCAACATCTCTGGCCATTAGATAAATACAAGTTAAAAACAATGTGGAGATTCCTCTAACCCTAGACAGAATGGCTATCATCAAAACATAAAATAATAACTAATGATGAATAGGTTGTGGGGCAAAAGGAGCATTTCTCAATCATTGGTGGGAGTCTAAGCTAGTATAACCTCTATGGAAGTCAGTATGGAGATTCAGTTAAGTAAAAGTAAAAATTCCATTCAAACCACCTACTCCCCTTCTAAATATCTTCCCCAAAGAGTTAAAGATATCACATTACAGTATTAAACATATACTGATGTTCATAGCAACGCAAAGGACAATGGAAGTGGCCTGTACCTCCCTCAATAGATTATTGAATAAAGAGAATGTGGTACTGTGTACATGACTGAGTACTATTCTGCAATAAAAGATGATAAATGAGTTGTTTGTAGGAAAAAGGATGTACCTTGGCATCACAATGTAAGTAAAAGAAATCAGACACACAACTTAAATATTGCATGGCTTCTCTTATAGCATAAATAAATCAAAGAGCATAATAAAACAATAAGACAATTATTAAACAGGAAGATACTTTTTTGTTTTTGCAAATGAGAACATGACCATGGGACAAAAAAAGATTTATGATGTGTGGGTACATGGATCAATTCCTTACAATGAATGTAATCATTATGTACTGGAAATATATACTAATCAAAGTAAGTTAACATTGAAAACAAACAAAAACTAAGTACCTTACTCATATTTTCCTTTGTTGGAACAACTTACTTGACAGAAACTATAGCAACTGAGATTAACTTACCATATGGTCTCAGAAAATTCAATCCATAGCTGCTAGCTCTAAGGCAAGAATATCACGTTGTGAGGGTAAGGCATAACAAAATACTCATGGTAGTGGAGAAAAAGAGCCAGATAACAGTACCAGTGGGCAAACAGAGAAGACCACATATAACCCAAAGTCAAGACTTTATGAAACACACAGACACATTAAGAAATGTTTTTTAATAATCCCCTGGGTTGCTCACAAGCAAATCAAGTTGATGATTCACCTTAACAATGACATCCCATTTCTTTTCAAGTTGATATCAAATATACCTCTTAAGCCATACTTAATCTTCCAATAAATACAGTTACAATCCTACCTAACATTATACAACTATCCTGAGTATTGTACTACTGAAAAATAAAAATCTCTTCCCAAAACTCCCAGTGATCCCAACATAACTATAAATTACTGGACAAAGTCTCCTTTAGACTGAAGGTAAACTCTACCTGCAAACAAGCTACTAAAATAATGTTTTTTTTAAAGTTACATAATCTCAAGAGGTATGATGGCATAAGGTAAATATTCTCCTTCTAAGAAGATAATGGAATAGAAAAGAAACAGAAAAACAAGATCTAAAAGGAAAAAGGCCAAAACCCATCAGGGCAAATATTAAGTCCTATGTTCTATATTCAACATCTGTGCACACAGTGGCAGGAAATGAGTTTCATGGGGCTTGGATGAACCCTCCCTTTTGACCTTATTGGTTGCAGCCCACATAGTATCTCTCTTGGACCTTCTCTACCTATTTCCTGTGGCCTTTCTTGTGAAATCTTACTCATTTGTGGTATCTTCAAATTCCTTTAATCTTTATTACACCGTCAGCTTCATTTCTACAACTTTATGCAGCAACTCTCAACGGCACATTGCCTACCTTCCCAGAAATTCCTTCGAAATCTGGGTAGAAGCCTCCGTGACCCTATAACTTTTGCATTCTGAATGCTGAATAACAAACATTACATAGATTATGCCAAAGTCTGCTGCAGTGTGAGCAGTAGTCAGGTCCCCTTGGAACATGACTGCAGTAACATCTGACAACTTGGATGGCTGAGTTTAGTGAAATGAATTTCAGGAAAACAATTCCCTAGAAGACTCTTCTTGAACAGGGGTTTCAGGGTATATTTTCTCAAATGTATGACTCACACTTTTGCACTGTTGAGCCCATGTTGGGTTGAGTCTGGAAGTCTACCGAAATTCCCTTAAGGTATATTTCCAATGTTCAATGTACTTGGTATTAATCTCTTAGTCAACCACATGTCCTTTGGCTGCAAATTTACATGTGCATCCTTAATGGGCAAAATTTACTTATTTTCCAGAAAAAAAATTGCCCTGGTCCCAATTTTACAGCTATTAAAAATAGCCAACTGTACCCATGTCTCAGACTAAATGTTATGCTACCTTGGAATTTTCTTCAGCAGATCAATTATTCTACCTCCACTAATCTCCACTTCCTACAAAGTCTCAGGACATAGGCAAAATTCAGGCAACTTTCTTTGCCAGCATGTAACATGTACAACCTCTAATCAAGTAGGCAACAGCTTTCTTTCCCAAATGGAAACAGAGATTGGTCTTTACTATCTATTTCTATCTGAGTTCTGGTCTTTCATGTTCCAAGAATTCTTCACTGAGTTTGTACAATGTTTTTTGACTTTGCTGGATCACATCTCCAAATCTTTCCAAATTCTAACTGAAAATCAGTTCCAAAGGTGTGTGAAGCACATAGTTAGGTATAACCATAGCAATGGTCTTATTCTCAGTATGAATTTTATGTATTTCTCATTGTTGGAAAAAATTTCCTGACACCTATAACCTAAGGGAGATGAGATTTATTTGACTCATAGCTGCAGATGATTCAGTTTGTGATCAGCTGGCTCCAAGACAAGAATGTTACAGAGGAAACAGTATAACAAGGCTACTCAGTTCATGATGGCTGAGAAGCAGAACTATGGACAATAACCAGATAAGCAGTAAGAAGCCAGATAAAGACTCTAAGGTTGTGCCTTTATGGCTTACTCAGATTCTTTGAAATGTGTTTCATTAAACCCCTTGAGAGTTCTCAAGGTGACAACCTACCTTAATTGTCAAACAAAACTTACAATAGAGCAACCAGGTTCATCAGCACTGCTGGGTACCCAAGTGGGTTACTTTATTACTGAAGATTGTCCTTAATATAAAACACACAAGACTGATACATCTTTAAACTGGGTCAGAGCCTTACATCTGAACTGTGGTTGGTCTAAAACAGGCAAATCAGCTTGTAAAGACTGTCCAAGACATTTTTTGGAGACAGAATCTTACTATGCAGCCCAGGCTGGTCTTGAACTCATAGTTATCCTCCAGCCTCAGACTCCCAAATGCTGAGGTTACTGGCATATGCCAACACACTTGGCTTACTGACAAAATTTTAAAGCATACCTCACAGACCATCCTCCCTGTTCATATGTATTCATAATTGTTTTAAAACAAAAGTATGGTTCTTCTTTTATTTCTTTTGCATTGGTGTTCATAGTAAAACCGATCCGTGGTATTTTAAAACTTTTTCATTATTGTTATTTGCTTCTATTATTCATAATTGACATTGAACATTTCAATATAGCAGTTATCTACCTGTTTGGGAGGAATGGTTTCCAACAGCAAGGGGCCACGTATAATATTGCTGTCTATCTTTTGACTGCTACAAAGTAAATTCAGTGATTTATGCTAGGGACCACAGATTAATTAATTTTGCAAGTATATATTTCTAGAACTGTGTGGTTTGATTTTTTTAGGAGGTTTTTATTCTGGAATACAATCTCCCTCTTCTTGTGTTAATTCGAAATTCAAACTAAAAGGCTAACTTGAATGTAGAATGTAATTGATAAGCAAAAGTCAGTTGAATATAGTTTAAGAAATCCAGCAAATTCAGTACTTATGTAAATCATTTTGCCTTTTAAAACTATTTAAAATTCAATTTCTTATTTTTTAGTTTATGTTTCATTAGAGCTATAACTCTTAAGACATTCATAACTGTTTTAGGAGTTGAGGAAAAGTTTATATTCTAAAATATACTTTTAGTGCATCTTATTTGTAAAACACTTAAGATTCTACTAATGAAATAATTCAAATCACAAGGTGTTCTTCAGTTATACAAACTGCAGGATTTAAGTGGTGATATACAACTGGGTTTTGAAACATATTACATATACTAAGGCTAAGAACCATACTTTATACGTGTAATACTATATTTGGAAGTGTATATGGACCTTCATTCATGTTCCAGACTCAGTTTCTGAAACCACTGGGATCGCTTAAGTGACAGAAGCATTATACAAATATTTTTATTTAACAATTGATCTTCATCATCAGTTCCTCACTTACAACTTCTAAATCTAAACTCCTGTGATAGGAATAGCTCTTGTTTTAAAATATTTAATTCTTGGAAAGCCCCTAGTTAACTTTAGAATGGGAAAACCAAACCTTTATTAGAAGCCTGAAAGTTACAGGATCCCTTTATTCCAACCTTCTTAGAGAAAGCCTGGATATGCAATCAATAACCAGTTGTGCCTACAAGATGCATCCTTTATTTAAAAAAATATGAAGATTGTGGGTTGGTGAATGTATCTTCCCATTAGCCAAGAGGGTGATGGATCTCAACCATACTGAGATGTGTCTGCATTCAGAGCAGTTCTAACCTTCACACTATGTGTCTGTTCACTAGATGGTTCATTCCAATTTTGTTCATTTGTAGCCTCTGTCATTAAACATTAATAGTGAGTGAAGTATTCCCTTTAGTTGTGTTAGTCATTTTAGTGAAATATAATAGCTGAGAAGAATACTATTGGAACTCTTGACTCTGAAGTTGTGCTAGGATAGATTTCTAAATATTCTGGGCATTCAGTATTTGCAAGCGGCCTCTGAAGTGGGATCACACTTGTTGGACTCAGTCTTTGGTTTTTGGGATATGCAAGAAATCTGGGTTGTTAGAATCAGTAATAATAATTGAATCATATTACCCTACTCTTGTGCATGAAATTAAAGAATTCTTTGGTGTGAGAAATACACACACTTGATGTCAGAAGTGTTGATGCTAGAAATAGACCATAATAAAACAGAATTATTTAGTTTTAGATGTGGATCAGCAAATGTAATGTCATCCAAAACTATAAATTCCAATGATGCTTAGAGAAGAATCATATATCAATGTGACCACAAAGGAACTTCAAACTGCTAAACCATAATTACCCACTACAATAAATAAAAGGCATATCTTGGCAATAACAATTACAGTAGAGATCAAAAGTAGAGAGTAGGAAAGTATTTACATTCGTAAAGTCTAATCTCCCTTCACTGAAATAAAGAGCATAATTAAGTGTTTTTTTAAAGATCTCAAATGAAAATGAAAGAGATAAAAGACATAAAGGGCTGAGCTTAGACATACCAAACCAAGAACTAAATGTGACCTTTGGAGAAGCCACAAGTTTTCACTAGTCTATTATCAGGTTTTTCCATATCTCCTTGAATATACTCTTTTATGTAAAGGATCAGAAAGAGCAATATTAGAATATATGTCCTTAAATAAAACTCATAGATACTATGGACAATACATTTGTCTTAAAACAATTTATATTTAGGAAAGTCACAGCTTCATCCCGAGGGAGAAGGAAATGTAACTAAAATCTTTTATCATTGTTACTGCCAGAGCGTTTCAACTTAAGGTCCTCTGCACAGCTTATCTCTTAACTGATTTAATATCTTTTAGCACAAGTTTCTGAGGATTTCAGTAAAAAAAATATTCCTAAGTAGTGATAAAATTGTAATAAATGAAGCAAGTACTATCACCTGCAAATGAATTTATATTATATATTAAAAGCCAAAAGGAATCTTATTGAGTTAAACCTGAAATCCATTGTTTTGTTATGTATCAGAAACATCCTTAAAAAAGAATTAAATATAACCACTGATAACAATAGAAATTATGTTACAATTACAACAAAGAAGGACAATTATTTTACCAAAAAAAAGCACTTCATACTTTCAAATGTACTGTGGGACAATATTATGAGTTCTAGTATTAATGTAGTTGAACTTTGGAAAGAGAGGTAAAAGAAAGGAGCAAACAAGATATCTGAAATATAATATCCCCTTTGCAGTTCAACATATGTAGAAACTTAGAAGTTTCCACTGAATCTCAACAAATAAAGTCCTAGGTGGTGAGAGGTCATCGTGGGCTGAAAAAATTCAACAATTCTTAGATCTACCAGAGAAATGAGATTGCAGAGCCTCAATATTTCCTCCAAATTTGGGAAATATAGGTAGTGGGACAGAAATAATCAAAACTGAATAGAGTAGAAGCTAAGAGGGAGAAATTTCCAAAGGTACTAGCACAGGCGAGAAAACCTACAATTTTTACAGTTAATGTCAGAAAAATATCCCTTTATGCTCTTGGCAAAGAGAGAGAAAAAAAACGTATCAAAACATAACAACATTTTATTCTTCCTAACAAGGCCTAACATTAGGAGAATCTACTGTATTAGCGTTTAAGTTAATCAGGTTTTATCAGAACCTAAACCACTGATGGTTAGGGTAATGTACATCTCCAGCTTTCTGTAATCATAAATGGATTGGAGACATATGAAGAAAGTGGGGAAGGTCACAGCCCAGGAGCACAGGCTTACAAAATGCTGATGATTATAAGACTATAGAACTTGCTCCCACAATTCACTACTACATTATTACATTAATAAGGACCTATTATTAATGCAATAGCAGTTCTTTTTCTTAGTACACTATATAGAGTTATGAAAAATTAACAACGTAGAAGCCAAGGCATATGTTCAAGTTCATTTTATGCTGCTGATTGTAAGGAAAAGGTTATTTGCCCCACTCACAGTGCTTAAGGTCCAAGAACGTGATACTGGCACTGGCATAGCTATGCCACAACATAAGGGAAGCTCATAATGGAAGCCACATGCGTGAGAGGCACAGCTAATCTCATGAGACAAGACTTAAAGAGCCAGAGTAGGACCCAGTTTACTATTTTCATGATAGCCCATCCCACCAGACACAACCCACAGCACAGGATCAGTTAACTGCTTCATCGGGGTGCCAGTCTCTGACATCATTACATTTCACCAGGCCCCAACTTTTAAAGGTTTCATTACCTCAACACTGACATCCTGGGCCAGCACATGAACTGTTGATGGGGAAGGATTAAAATTGTGTATGGAAAGTTCTTCCTTTCATAACACTTGCTGCAGCCTTGCTCTAAGGATTACGTATTGGTGTGTCCGTAGTAGAGCGTCCTGATATGAAGAGAAACTTCTGGTGAGCTTGGACAGCTCCCAAGGACAGTCCCTTTCTTACCTGTTGAGAATAAGCAGATGTTTGTTTCTCCAGGCCCTTAGCCAATTCTCAGGGCCACAAGCTCTCTGCCTCTCATCACACCCACAATCAGGACACCGTCACTTTTGTCTCACCTTCTACTCAAAGAGCCTCTCTGGGAGAGGATCCTCTGTGGGGGCCCTTCCCACTCAGAACATTGAAAGCCACCAAAGGGAACTTCCTGTTCCTGGAATTGGAATTTCAGATATTGAAGCTCTTCAGGTCTAGTGATGTAACTTTCTGTCTATACTTTCTCTTTGTTCCATATAATCATGTACATGTCAACAGTTTATTAAACTTTGTTTTATTACTTTTACCTTGGTGTTAAAGGCTTTTGTAGCTTGCAAACTCAGCTTTAAACTGAATTGAGCAGCTTCAAAGTATAGTTTCTCCAAGGGTACAGTAGAACACATTCAAACTATATCAAGAACATAACATACTTAAAGACAAACACATAATTAGACAATGCAAACATTAAAACCAAAGTCTAAAAATGAGACATGTCAAGCATATTAGAATTATTTGACTAGGATTTTAAGCAAAACTGTCATTAATATGCTGAGGGTTTTGATTGAAAATACAGGCAAGATGAAAACAAAACAAAAAAACAGATGTATAATGTAAAAAGAAAGAAAATTTAAAAGGGGAAATCTTAGATATCAAAATCACTGTACTCAAAAAGAATTATCTGATAATATGTTAATACAAACATCCAAAATTAAAACATGAATAGAAAACAAAAAAATAAACAAAGAGCTCACAAGCTGCCATAGCTCCAGGGTGAGAACTATTAGCATTTCCTGAGCTCTGTATCATGTTGGAACTTGGGGAGTTGGGAAAACAGGCAGCCTACTCGCTGCCCTTGTAAGCAGTGGGGGGCCTGTCAGTGCGCTGGCTAAGCATCAGACTTCGATCCATTCCCCACCACCACCACCCCATTAGCAAGTGGGAGCCGGAGGTCTGAGTATCTCTTGGTAGGATTAATGTATGCAGTGTGGCAAGTAAGGGGGATTTCCTTCTACCATCTCTTTGAAGGCAAATAATTTTATCACTGTTTTGCTCAGTTATGATTAATGATAGTGCTCTATTCAATATTCTGCTTTTATAAGTTCGATATTTCCTTCCATTTTGCTCTACCTGACTGAAAGAACAGCTAATGTGAACAGAACGGGATGTACTATTGTGCCTATTGCTGTTGGCCTGGTGACCTGCTGTGAGGTTCTGTGCCAATTTCACTGCACTGTGGTCGTATGGGTTTGTTCTGTCTTGTTCTGCTGTATTTTGCTACCTTCAAAAAGTAGATAACAAAGTAACAAAATATCTACAAAAAACTCCCAACTCCATCAAAGCTGATCCATGGGGCACGGAGGAGGAGAAAATAAAAAACAGAGCAACAGAATAATATAAGGTGATTAAAAGTAAATAACAACAACAGAACAGGTCAGTAAGGTACTGAGCAACCTGAAACAGGATATAACTAAACAGATAATGGACGTAAAAAGCAAAAGGAGGAAAAGAAAGTGCTCTAACGGATATAACTGCATTTATGTTTAAGTGTGTAGGATTGATAACCATGTTGCAAAGTTATTGGATCATTGAACAGAACTGTTTGCAGCCTCACTATTTGAATGTCCATTTTGTATGCTTTTATTTTGTAACTTGAACAACTATGTCTAAGAAAACAATATGTAAATTATCAACTAGTGATTTGTTACTTTTTTTCTGAAATTTTGTATTATTTGTACCTTTTTGTTTTGCTTTTTTTCTCTTTAAATAAAATTAAAAAAAAAATAAAGAACAGAGAAAAGAATGTCCTAGAGCTATAAAACTGCTACAAAAGGAAAATGTAAAGGAATGGGAATACAAAAATAGAAAAAGAAGAAAGAAAGGGAAAGAAGAAAATGTGAAGCAATAAAGATGAGAATTTGCCCAGATTAATTCCAGACACCAAAGTTTAGATCTAGGAAACTCACAAACCCTATGTAAATGCTTCCCACTCCAAAAAACAAAATACAACACAAAAATAAAAATCTGTACATATCTCATACTCAAACTTCAGAGAAACTAAAAAAGAAACCTTTGAAATAAATTGAAGTAACTGGGGGAAGCAACATATACAGAACAGAGAATTCTTCTCAAAGATTGTGCAGGCAAAGAGTGCCATGAAGTTACTAAATTGTTAAAAGAGAAGGTCACTAGAGAAATTCTATATCTTGTAAAACTAATCTCCAAAGTAAAGAAGATACATACACATTTTAATTATAGTCTTCATAGTAAGGAGGATAGTTAACTATGTTTCATCTTATGTTCACTTAGAGGGTATTTACTACTAACGGGCAAAGCAGTGGGTTCAAAAGAGTTCATGAGTATATACTTCATTCATTTTATAACAACGTGATTGAGGCAGAGCTGACATAGATATTGTAGAAATTGACGTTATGTATCCAAGAATTTTATATTAAAGATCTATTATATTGGCATTATTTATCATCAAATCAGCAAATGAATATTATGTAAAGTAGAACACAAAGTTAACATTAATAAATATTAGATAAGTTAAAAAGTATAGGGGAGAAAATAAATGTTTCTCAAGTGAAATAAATGCATAGGAATGTGTTGACAGTAGCTCTCTTAAAAGAAATTCATTTTGAAGAGATTCTTCATAAAGAAAATATTATAGACCATGGAAAGCCTGCTAGAAATCCAAAATCCAAAAAACTTGACTACATTATATGTTGATGATAATGCAGAGCAGTAGAAATTCATTCATCTATGGTGCAAATGAAAAATTTTGTGGTCATTTTGGAAGGCAGCTTGGCAGTTTCACACAGAAGTACATTAAACAAACAACTAAACCCCCTTTTTTTTAACAAAACAGTTGAGTGACATTAAGTGCAAACTTGTGATCACACAAAATCTTGCACATACATTGACTGAAACAATTCATTTCTAGTTGACAAATTAGGATGCATTTTCTTTAGGAGGTGATTGGATAAATTAAATGTAATACAAAAACTGGAATATTAATCATGTCTAAAAATAAATGAACTACAAAGCTATGGAAAGGCATGGAGAAAATTTAATTGTATATTAATTACTAGAAGAAAGTAATCTGATCATACTATACACTGTATTACTATGTGTACAAATGAAGTTCATAGAAATTTTAGGCTACACAGTAATTTGGAAAATATTGACAGATGGATGTTCACAAGGAGAACAAAATCATCTAAGGAGGAATTCTAAACATTTTATATATCACGGATTTTTTTTAAGAGAAGGTAATATATCTTTGGAACTTCCATAATATATGTAAAGTTTATCATACGTAAAGTTTCTGAGAATTCAAGAGTATTCTAAATGTTGTCTATGAATTCTAAGTATATTATGAGGAAAATTATATGTAGTAGGTTATAGATTTAAGACAGAGATATCTGAAACAAAAGAAAATTGTAATCTGTACTTTGTCAGTGTCAAAAAGTTGATGAAAATCACCAATTATTGTGTTTATTACAGTAAGAATTATTAGCTTAATTATAATTTATATGCATCAAAGATCAGGATTAGGCAGGTGCCTTTTCTAAAACTACTAATTAATTTTATTACCATCTTGGGAATATTGGCTGCTTTTTCTTTAAACATTTTTTGATTATTTATATTTTTAAAACTGCACAATCAACTGCAATATATTGGAATATGAAGTGATTTTGATTTATGTATCTCCTACTATGAAGTAAATATTAATTCATGTTGACATTTCAGTTACAAAATAAGTCACATCCACTATTTTTGGTTCAAACATCAGTAAGAGAACTGCAGATCATGCATTTTTTGGTGCAATATCTAGGTAATAATAACATTTTCCCCTGATCTCTAACTTACTTCATAATCTTCCTTGTAAAATAAGTACAATAGAACAAATCCAATGGAAAAAAATCGCAAAATATAACATGTAGCATTCAAGAACCATATTAAACTATAATTATCAAAACAATATTAAACTGGACCCCGTGGGATTTTAGAGGTTCATTAAACTCTCTAAATGGTTCCATAAAACATTTAGAAAATGATCTATTTCTAGACTACTTGAAAGTTAATATTCAATACATTCCTGAAGGTTTACTGAGCTCAATTTCCTGTTCATTGACTACATGCTAAACATTGTCAGGATTCTGGGCAAAAGTTGGCAATTCTATTTTTTTAGAAAGCACTAGACAGTATTATTTTGGTCTTTTCACGTTATAAATCTGCTGAAACTAACAAGGCTACCACTGTCCAGCAATAGTGATAATGAATTATCTGTAAACAAATGAGTTGTTTTAAATAAAATTAACTAGTGACTGACTAGATTTAGTCTATGGGACCATATCTAAGATTTATAAGGTGGACTACACAGGATTACTATCCTCAATAAAATTACATTATTTTAGATGGCAATATTTTGAAACTTACATGAATTTAAAGATGATGTTAAAAAGAACCATAATTAAATATTAATATAAAACACAAGACTATTTTTCAATTAATAATTTGGATTCATGCTTGTGAAAGTCATGCAGACACAAAGTTCCAAGCTCATGACTATATACTGATTTAATAGCTCACTGTTATTTGAACTTGTGTTTTTCAAGTGGTAATGTAGAGCATATGCAGGAAGAGAGAAAAATTGCTTTCCTGCAGTTCCTTGCTTCTTCATTCATATGTGACATCGCCAATACCTCATAGGAATAGAATTGCTAAGCTTTCATAATGTGAGGGAGTTCAAGAAGTCTCAACAGAATACAAGCGAGTTATTAAGAGCAGTAACTAAGAACACTGATAAATTCTAGAGGCTATATTTTCTTGCCTTTTTTTTAAAAAAGAGAATAAAACCAAACAAAATAAAAGTAATCAAAACAAAACAGTGTAAGTGACACAGAACTTCAAAACAATAGGAAATCAACAATGGCTACCATAGTGTCCCATGATGTTTTCAAAATAGCTGCCCATACCTTCAGACATAGTAAAACTCAAACAAAACAGAATAGAATACAACCAATAAAAACAAAATAACGAATGTAATAAAGGACTTCAAAACAAGATAACAGGAAATCCAAAATGGCTACCATAATATATCTTGTTATCTTTGAAATAGCTGCCCATGCCATCAGATATAGTAAAATCAAACAAAACAAAATAAAACCCAGCCCAACCAAACAATGGAAATAACACATGACTTCAAAACAAGATGATAGGGAATTAACAGTGGCTATAATCTTCAGAAGGAGAAGCCCATAGATGCTTCATTGCATATTGTTAGCTTCTGAATAGATCAGACTATCAACTTAAGACCTGCAAAATCAGTGAAACACTAAACACTACAAGCAATAAATTGTGCAGCCTGTTTCTCCAGATGAGCCAGTTGGTTATGGCCAGGGTGAGAGGGAGAGAGTTGGCTCTTCTCATTTCCCAGCCTGCACACCTGAAGGGGCTGGCATCTGGCTCTCCCTCCAGTGACCCAAGAATAGTGCTGATTCATAAGGAGGGCTTGATTCTTGGTGACTTCTTGTCTCCCACAGTCCATGAGTGGCACTGAGTCATGGGAAAAGGCTGGCATCTGGCTGTCCCCCAGCAGCCTGAGCATGGTGCTTATTTTGCTTCTTGGTGACTTCTTGTTCTCTTACTCTGCAGTCTGCAAATGGTGCAGACTCATGGAAAAAGCTGGTGTCTGGCTGTCCTCCCTAGTGATCCACATGTGTCACTGACTCACAGGGAGGGCTTGCTTCTTCTTGCCTGTCTTATCTGCTCTCTGTACTTTTTTTGAAGCATAACTTACTCTGAATGAAGAATATAGTAACATGCTAAGAAATACAAATGACCTAGTAACTCACTCATGTACTTTCTTATTTATGTTTTGTTAGCCAACCACTTATACAGGAGATGCTGACAGAGAAGGAAAATGACTAAGAAAACAATACATAGCTCAATTTATTCCCCTTGTTGGCTTTGTTTTGTCAGGAGAGGTATCATTTCCTACCACTTTCTTTGACTTTGTTTTCATTTAATTGCAGAAATAAGTTTCTGTGACTGCCTCCCTGATCTCATCCTGGCCTCTTCCTTCAATGTCCCTTACTCTTACACATTTTGGCAGTGTAGAGGTCATGTGCCTAGTGTCTGCCAGACACAGAGCCTTCAAAGAGCTCAACTGCATGTGCTGGTTGTCACTGTTTGAGCTAGATTAAGTGCTAGATTAAGTGCTGGGTCTCACTCACACAGTTGTGTTGATCAGCTTTTAATCACTAGAACAAAATACCTCAGGAATTCAATGTAAAAGAGGAAAGGTTGATAGTTGGCTCTCAGTATCAGAGATTTTAGTGCATAGTTTCCTGACCGCATTGCTCCTAGGCCTGTGGAAAGACAAAGCCTCATATTGTCATTCTGGGGAATATGTATATAGCAAAGCAGGTTACCTCAGAGAGAGCAGGAGGTAGGGATTGGGACACTGGCAAACAGACACCGCTATGGGGCACAGTTCCAATGCCCTACTGTCTCCAACTAGACTCTGCTTTCTGAGGCATCCACCACCTTTCAAAATGACATCAGCTGGCAATGGAGCCTATGTTAAATAGCATTTCAGATCCAAGCCATAACAATGCCAGTTTTAAAAGAGAGGCAATAGATTTTAGAGAACTTTAGGAAAGCTGAGAATTTATGATATGGAAACTTAAAAAACTTTGGGCTGAGGCTATACCCAAAGGTAAAGCACTTGCCTAGCACATTGAGGGCTCTGGATTCATTTCTCATCGCTGAAATGACTATATCTAAAATTAATATTTTTAACTAACTTTAAAGTAATCTAGTGTGAGAAGTCAAGAACATGAAAAAGCAAAAAAGCTAACAGAAACTCCCTTCTTAACTCTGAACTTCCCAAGTGGATTATTCTTACTTTGGCTTCAAAAGGAAGAATGCATATTCAGCAGTAAGCTTAATGCTATCATCCACTCACTATAATGTTTCTTCACTGTACAGGGGCAGTTTGAGAAAAAAAGTATTCAGAAGAACTCAAGCTGGTACACTGTCGGGCAGCATACATCACTGGATCATTTATCCATTACTTACATTCATAATGTTTATTCGAAATCATTTGGGTCACGTTTCTTGTTACATTTAGATACAGACAAAAAAAAATTCCATGATTTCCATCTTTGGTAGTTTAAAATTAATTCAAAGCCGAATATGATATTATAGAAATAGCTCATTATTAACACATAGTTAGTGATATGTTGTTAAGTATGACTGGCAAAAGGCAACATATTTCCAACTAACAGTTTTTTCCCCTGAAGTTAGATTCCTAGATTTGAATTTCAGACAAGATATCAAATGCAGTCACATAAAACAGAGATCTCTCAATTTGAAATACTGTAATTTTGAGTCCTTGAAATTGCTAATGGACACTTGTTGCCTATGAAAAAATAGAGGAAGGGTAATTTAGGAAGGTTAAATTGTGAAGTTATTACTTGAAAACATAGAAAAAGTCTTATACACTTATTTCAGACACTCTGAAAATGATGGGAATCTAACTTTGGTAAGAGTGGTTGTTACAAGAATAGATTTTTTTACTTGACACATTCCAACCTGTGGACAATTTCTAAAGCAAAGCTAAATCTGTCAAAAAAAAAAAAACAAGTATTTATCTACATTTGTGTTATGTTTGGTAAGGATAAATTGTCTAAACATTGAAGCAGAGTATTCACGAGCTTGAATCCTTTCTTTCCACAACCATTAATGTAATGAATAGAAAGTAAGGTGAATTGTTAATTCATTGTGCATTTATCATGCCTTTTGAACACCCTAAAAGCATTTTAAGATGCATGCTTTCTTATTTTTATGTGGAAAGTCTCCCAAAGTCTATTTTTAAGTTGGAAAGCATCGTATGGAGATAAGTAAAGTTTTAAAGTAACAAATCAAAGATAGAGATAAAAATAAACAAGCCAGTATGAATTTTCAACTGAGAGTTTATTATGGCAAACATCTTTAGATATTAGTTAAGCTGGCCTGTACTGAGTTAGTGAACTTTCACTTCTAGTATGTATGTTTATTCTGAGTATCTATTAGCTGTTCATTTAAAAAAATAGTTGTTCATTTAAAAAAAAATAGTTTTCCTCTGAAAGGATCATGAAAAACTTGATTGCCACACAAAATAACCTCATAAGTAATCACTGGGCTTGGAAAGACAAGCTAGGACACAGTACTAATGTACAATAACCTGATCTGTGTGTCCAAGGCTGGTCTTGCAAACCAAACTGAGTCAGTATAAGCTGTAGCCTCAGTGCCCACTACCTCAAAAGTTTATATTGTATCTTGTAATTTTGAAAGAGAGAAACTCTGATAAGTATTTCCACGTGTCAGGGGAATTGGACTTCCATCCTTAGAGCTACAATGAATCTTTATAGAATAACATTAGTATATCACATGACACAATCTAGATTTGAACCTTTAGAGCAGCTATGGTCAGGAAAAGTACAATAAAATTCCTATTGTCTTGAATACTTAAAGTGGACCTGTTCCTATTACAAAATGGGCAAGAAAAGTAACAAAAGCATATAGGTGTGAATGAATTTATGATGTGTGCCAAGAACTCATATCTTTTTTACATTCCTGCTTTTCAGTTATTAATAACAAAAACACTTAAGACTTGTGGTGTTCTTAGGTGCCTAGCATGTGTGAGGCCCTGGGTTCCATCCTAAGGATTCCCTTTACCACAATATAAACAGCAATGAAATACTTAACATTTATGGCTTATCTTCTGTCTTTGCTCAGCATCAGTTTATGATTTTGTACTAGCATAATGCTGAGAATACTCTATCACTCTCAAAAGGATTCTGATTTGACAATACATTCTGTGGCACATAAAGTTGTAATGAAGACTTTCGAATGGATTTTTAACCATTAAAATTCTTTTTTAAAGGTAAACTGGTCCTCCAAGTTGCCTCCTATTGAGAGTGTAAATTGCCATTTTGCTCCCCCAATCCCCAACCATGATGCCAATACTTCAATACTTCTTACCTGCTGGGCCAACTCTTGGTTAAATCTACATATGGATATTTTCTGGCTGTTGTTTTATGCCTTCTAGAAATTGGAGTGCTCACATGAGTTCTGAGTGAGATGGACTAACTGTCCTTCCAATTGGGTCAAATTTTAAATGAAATAATTTCTCTACTTCTGCATGCTTTTATTGTACTTTTGGCTGTGAGATATTCATGGCTGAATGAACCCAGTAACCCAGGTAGCCAAGCCCTGAATTTGTACCTGACACAGCCTTGGTTGTAACAGAACTGTACCTTATAATATCTATGTCTTTTATACTTATTATCTAACTTAATCCTCGTAGTATTTAAGATGGGCACACTATTTCATTGTACTGTGAAAATACTACATGCCCAAACTGAACACATCAGAAGGTAAAATGTAGAATTTTTTTTCAGTGCTGAAGATTGATTCCTCACCCTATTTTATTTCATTTAGAGACAGAGTCTTGTTAATTTGCTCAGGCTGAGCTAGAACTTGTGACAATCCTGCCTCAGCCTTCAAGTGATGAGATTATAGGAGTGAGCCATAGCCCCTTAATTCAATGATAGATTTGAATCAAATGGGAGTAGTTCTGTAATCCAAGTTTCCCTTTGTTGATATATTTTTGAATCTTTAGAGCATAGAAACATGATTTTTTTGTATGTTGAAGAATATAATTAGAAAATATTTCTTAGGCTAACACATTGTGACATGACAGTAGAAATTTAAGTATTCATAAATCAGGATGCAAGAAGCCTGAAATCATGGCTTTGGCATTGCTGATTTCTTCTAAGACTTTTCTTCTTGTCTTGCAGGTAGATGTTTTTCTCATTGTCTTCATAAAATATCATTTTATATTGTTTTTCTGTCTTAATCTCTGCTTCTTATAAAGATATTCCTTATATTGGACTGGAATTCACATTCAACAATTGCATTAAAAATAAAAAAAATATTCTTATCTGTGTTTTTCCGTATTGATCATTCTTCATTCATTACTTATATAGTCCTAAATTTTATTTGCTTGAAATTTTACCTTAATGTTTCTTTCCCTTCCCTTGCCTTGCTTTTCTTTCCCTTCCCTTCCCTTCCCTTCCCTTCCCTTCCCTTCCCTTCCCTTCCCTTCCCTTCCCTTCCATTTTCTTCCCTTTTCTCTCTTTTAATGGTAAATTTAAACTGTGGCATGGATGTTACTGGCAACTTTCAGTCAGATTTATTGTTAGACTCCAGATGCCTTGAGGACAACTGAGAAATCAGGAAGACTCTACCTTTCTCAGATTAAAGGTGAATAAGTGAAAGACTTCTTTGTGAAGAGAGACCCAGCTCATTCAGGACCCACTAGGAAAGAGCTTATTTCTCAGAGTTCATCCACCTAAGCATTCAGACCGCTGCAGCCATGATCTAGGGAGCCTAGCTACTACTTGAGATAACAGCAGAATTTGGCCTATCCATATGGTGCTATTTTTCAGGCATGGAGAATACAAGAGTGGTGTGATCTGAGATGCTTCCATAAAAATTTCAGAAGAAGGAATGGAAGTTCATGCAGTGTGCTCCTGAAAAGGCAGAGTGCCTGAAGCTATAAATTAAACCAAGAATGCAGTGCAGAGTCCAGGATGCTAAGAAAAAAATCAGGAGTGTGGAAAGTCTGAGGAAAGCCACAGGCATAAGCACAGCCAACCCCAAAGACCATGAGGATTCCAACTGCAGTGATGAGGCTACCACTGCCTTTAGAACTCACATATTGACACAAATCCCCCCAAGTGCTAGACATGGAACTATAGGACTCAGTGTTTTTCTAGCTGGTTTTTAATGTTTCTTTGGTTTCATTTTTTTTTCTGTCTGCCTACTTCTCCCTTTTGGAATGGGAATGTTACCCTGTACCATTGGATTGTGAAAGTATTTAATTTGAAGGGTGGGGACTATAATGGTCCATGGTTAAGTATTTGTACATAGTCTCAGCAAGACAGGATCTGGGGTTCAGCAATGATGGAACTGTTAGCACTTTGGCCAGTGCTAGAGATGGACTAATTTCATTCTTCATAAAGAGATAGATGCTAGACTTTTGGAAGCCAGGGTTATAATGTGGTTTAGATCTGGAGTATCCCTCAAAATCCTCATACATCTGGGATGTAATTGGATAATGGTGGTATTATTTTTGATAGTGGACTAGCCATTGATGAATTTATGATTCACTTGCCCTTAGGAGGTGGGACTTGGGGCTATGACCTGGTAAGATACATCTTCCTCCTTGTTTCATCCATTTTCTGTCTGCTTCTTGGCCCCCATGAGATAAGCAGCTTTCCTCCTCTATACCCCTGTGCTTTCTGTCTTGGAGTCAGCCAAAACAAGCTCTTCCTCTTTTAAACTTTTGCTGTCAGGTACTGTGTCCCGGTGATGAAAAACTGTCTAAGAATGTGTGATCAAATCAACTGTTTCAAGGATAATTGAAATTAATTACTTGATATATTCAGTCTACTGTCAACTCTTTTCTGTTTTAATTTATTTTTCCATCATTTACTTAGTAATATTTATGTATCTAACATTAGTATAGACGTAGAAAATTTAGAGACAAGACAGACAAGAGTATAACCATCAAGTGTATTACAAACCTTAAGAGATTTTTAAAACTAACTGTAGTAGAATGGTGCACTAAAAACCTCCACTGAAAATTGGTCTCTGAAGTAAATTGCTTGAATTTGAAAAATCAGTGGATATTTTACTTTTAACATACCATTTCAGTTGAGCTTTGATAAGATATATGTAAGTCACACACTGTTATATGCAAAACAAGACTAAAGAACTACAGAAAACAGCTTGTGACTTAAAAGTAACAATACCACAATACTAAAGTGATTCATATAATAATACAAGAATGAGTTAAAAAGCATGTTTGTAACCAGCTTTCATAATTAGTTGCAAGTAGTATAATATTGAGCTATCAGTCCACACTATTGTTATGAACATTTAATGTGACAATTTATATATATATATATATATATATATATATATATATATATATATATTACACAATAGGTGCTTAATAAAAGATAGTTGCTAGACAGTGTATTAATAAAATCAATAACACTTCTCAAGAACACAGTATAGTGTCAACTACAATATGTATTTAGCTCTCCCTTACATAGGTTCATATTTTCCTACTCTTCCTCTTTTTTTTGGAGGAAGGGGAAATTACTGGAAATTGAACATAGCTTCTTCATTCTGATATACATACTCAACATTTTGATTTTTATTTATTTTTGTGTGTGAGAGAGAGAGAAAGAGAGAGACAGAGAGAGACAGAGAGAGAGAGAGAGAGACAGAGAGAGAGAGAGAGAGAGAGAGAGAGAGAGAGAGAGAGAGACTGGGTCTCACTAAGTCACTGAGTTCCTGAAGTTGGCCTCGAACTTATGACCCTTCTACCTCCACCTCAGAGTATGCCATCACAAGCCATTCTCTTTCTCTACATTCCTCTCTTGCATTTACCACTTTCTGGTTTTCAAAGAAAAGGCTCAAACCTAATCCTCTGTGATCCTCTCAACTGAGTTATTATTTAGAAGTTATTTTTATGACCACATTAAATAAAAAAGAACTTCAGATCCCTTATCAAATGTATTTTTGAGTGACATGTGCATGCTGGTAAGCATTTTTTTTTTTGATAGTGCGTAGCTTTGCCTTGAAAGGAAAGGAGCATGATGCATTCATCATTTTTCACCTAAATAAAAAGAGCAGTGTGTCATACTCACTTCTTATCTAACCAACTAATCAGTGCTTTTCTCTTCTGCATACTTAAATTTACTTTTCAAGAGATTTTGTTTGAAAATAATTTTCAGTTGCGATAGGAACATCGAGTTTTTATACTGATTTTGCAGCATACTGAGGTACTGAATTATGTAGAAAAGCAGCATGAAACATTTCACATGCATACAAAAATAGATACCTTTCTAAATTAAAGAACCGCATTGTGTCCTTGAATGTTCTGGAGGACTTCAAGTGGAACAAAAGTTTACACGAAAACCAATTTTTTCGTTCCTAAAATAGATTCATGGCACAGGCTGAAAGCTAACATTTTACAGGAGTTCAATTTTAACATTTGTACAGCTTAAAGAATCCTAACCTTAAATATACAAGTTCACTGCACTGTACCTTAGATGTTTAGATATAATTTAATTGGAAGAAAAACCTGAGAAATTCATATGTAAAAGGTTGAGTGTAATTTAATTCAGTTATTCAGTAATCTTTCATACTACTGATACTATGTTGTTTTTAACTCACAAAATGTATCTACTACATTTTGATTTAACTACCAAAACATTGAGAATTGTTTGATTTTATTTTATGAAATATTATTGTATTTTAAGAACATAATTGTAATTCATGGATATCTGGTAATATATCCCATTTATGTAACAAGTTAATCAAAGTATTTTTTGTTAAATAGAGGTTAGATCAATAATTCATGAACATCTATGTGGAGTGATATCTAAACTATTTACAAGTCATGGAAAGACTGAAGTGAAGCTATAGTAAGAAATTATGCAAATGGTAACACATTAAAGTATTTTTCTCAAACAAAAAGTATTTTGCCCTACCTTTAGTTAAGATTTACATTTAATATCTAATTTAAAGTTATTTTTCCATTAGCTAATACTTTTTGTGAAGTAAATATGGATATATATAGTGCTGGGACAAACAATGTTAGTATAGTGAGATAAAAATAAATATGTAGTTATTTTCACATAAGCATCATATGCTGTTTATGCATTTGAGCAGAATAACTAAAACGGTGATTTTAAATGAAGACTATGAATTTAGAATAGTATGAACTGGAAGATCCTTCTTCCCAGTATTATCTTTAACGACTGGAATATCATTGTCCAAGTTTCACTTTACCACCATAGGATGGCTACAACAGGGGTTTATTTTGTGTGTTAAATGAGAAACTGCATCTAAAGTTTCTTGTCTATGGTCAGATAATACAGAAATTTATGATAGTGTCTGCTTAACATGAAAGATAAAAAAGAAATCTTTGAAGTTCAATTTTTATATGAATAAATGCTTCTAAACTTTTTATTAATAAATAATATGTGAATGAAAAATATAGCAAATAACACCAGTTGCCAATTTTTTTTTGTAGATGATTTTAATTGAACACATTTTTAAAGTACAGGAATAAGGTGCTATGGCTGGCAAATATTATAGAACTAGTCTTCCGTGTAAGGGACTTAGTTTTTTTTTTTTTTTTTCATAACATTTCAAAATTTCAGTATCTGAGAACTTTTTCCTTAAAACAATTATATTAAAGTCTTGTAAGTATTTCACTTGAGATTAAGTCTCAAAACATATGGGTGGAAGTACTTGTGAAAGATTATACAGAGGAAGCACAATGCATGATAGGTTGAGTTAAGGAAAATGTTAGGCAAGGTACACGGCATTCCCTGCAGCTATAGTTCTGAAACAGACGCATTCTGTTGGCCTTGAGCATTATTACGTTAAGTCAGAGTACTTTCCAACCGCTCTTGCCGAGAGAAGAGAAAGCCTGGTGTGTCTCTACCCTTGCTCATTTCTCAAATAAGTGCTGCTGAGAGAGCTTATTTGGAATAGAATATAATCAGTATCATCACATTGTTTTCTACCTTTTCAGTACAGCTTTCTTAATCATATTGGATCTATTATCTATTAAAATTGCAGAAGTTAAGAACATCTGATTAAGCAGTTGTGCCTTTGTTTTTCACCTGATTCTTAAACTTAGGTAAAACTCTAAAGGTACTCAGACATGGCTACGTTGGCACTTCTCTACCCATCAGCAGCAATTTTGTTAAGGGCAAAAAAAAAATGCTTTCTGGAGAAAATAAAAGATAAGTTAGTTTTCAAAGATTAAGATAGAAATACAGTGTTATTTTAATAAGATGACTTTCTACTTTTGTCTTCCCTGTGGTACTCCTACTTAGAAAAACTCTGATAATGAGAAGGCATGTACAGTTTTCTCATGAAATGTTTGGTCCTGTTCTTGTATAGTCTTGTTTTGCAGTTCTCAAATTGCTCTGCTCCACTCTTCATTCGTTTAGGAATTGTACCCTGGCTTCCTGGGAACTGCGGCCAACTATTATCTCCAGTAAGAAAGGGTATGTAGAAACAGTTCAATCATCATTTTAGAATAACTTGCTGCATGGATTTTCCTATTTCTATGGATTAGTTTGTTAAATGTGCTCTAACTTGCTAAGGGTTACTTGAAAAATAAGTTGCAGCTGGTTTTTGTAAAATGAGAATTAAACTAATTTGCTTTAAACTCTCCTCGTGACATTTAAAAATCTCAAGATACTTCACAAAGATTTTTTTTATCTTACATACATATTAATCTAGTGAATTATATTAAATGTGTCCATAAAATCAAGGCATCTTTAACTAAGCAATGAATAGGTTGGAAATTTAAAATATGATTATATACTGTGAGACTGAGATGAGCTTCACAACTCAGGGGGTAGAAATTTCTAGTCATCATTTAATTCTCCAACTACAATAGATTGTAGTTGTTGAAGTGGTAAGTTCTTGTTGAGGAATAGGCTGTGCAGACATTTGTGTAGACTTGAGTGACAAAATAAATATGGTACAGGTCTCACTAGAAAATGTCATTATTCTAGAAAGAAGTATATATATTAAGATAGTTGGGGAACTATGGATAAAATTATAAAATAATTTGATATTTAGTAATTTGTTTCAACAATACCTTTATACTGAGTCGGTGCAGGAGAAGGCTTTGAGTATATAATTTAGGTCTTTTAAATTTTCATGGAACATTTGAATTTGGAAATGTGAGTTAATAATCTTGCCTAGTTGCATCAATTAAAAAATAAATACTATAAGGACACAAATCTTGTAGGTCTATCTTTATTATTGAAAGATTTACTCATTTATAAAACATTTGAAACAGTATCTGGCATGTTGTTAATGTGACAGATAGTTTAGTTACCTTTATTTGTCCAGAGTCCAGATTATTATCACAGTAGAATTCTGGTAGAGTTCACTCATTTTAGAGAATAATTTCTCATCTATTTAGATAAATCTAGATACAAATTTTAGCCATAGTTGTCTTGGAATCTATCATCTTTCATTTTTGGACTGAACAATTGATTATAAAGGATAAAAGGATTCAAAAACTTTAGACCTTTGAGAATTTGCTTTAAACTCTCCTCATGACATTTAAAAACCTGTCTCAAGATATTACACAAAGAGTTTTTTATCTTGTTGGTTAGTTGGTGCTGATAATTAAAAAATCACTTTTATATAACTTCCCTGATTATATTGTTCAGGTAAAAAGGATTAATGAATGCCAATTAAACCAGGCATACTACACTTCATTTGCCAAATCCTGCCCACAAACACTGTAATATGCCTGTTTTACTAAATCACATGAGTCTGCTTCATGAGCAAGATGTCTCTTGTATTCTCATAAGAAGGAAATGGTAAAGAAAGGAACTAAAAATGCTCAGAGCTGTGAAATCATTTTTTCATGGTCTATAGAAACATTATGCATATTCTTTATCTTAATACAATAATCCCACATATTTTAACAAACACAATACAATAACCCCACATATCTTAATCCCATATATCTTAACAAAACATTTGGGAAATTATGGAAGTTTTTATACACATTTTACATACTATTGTTACTCATCAAATAAAATTGATAAAAAATAAAAATAACACACTTTTTACTATACATAAAATTAAAAATATAAATTGATGTTAATTCTACAAAAATTGTTGTGGAAATCTGTTGAATGTGGCATGTTAAACTAAAATATAGTTTTACAATCATTTAGTTATTTAATCACAGGAATATGTGTAAATATATATGTATACAAATAATCACCTTGAACATAATGTAAAAGCAGTAGATTACCTGATCTGGATGAAAATTTTATACATATATTTCAATTAATGGTAAGAATTTTGATATCATTTTTCCATTAATTGTGTTGGAAATATATCATTAATACATTTCTACTTTAGAAAGTTCTTGAATTATGATCAGCAGCAGCATATATAACAGGACAGAACACATACAAACAGAATGGAATGGAATTGCCTCAGAAAAATCTAAATTGATTAAATTTACTAGGAATAGTCAAGATTACATTTTCTACCATAAGTGTAATGAGTATTTAAGGTCGAATTTACATTCAAATAAGAAATAAAAATTAAACTTTATTTTTTGACAACTAACTTTATGGTCATTGAAACTGATTACTAAAAATATAACAACCCCAATAAATCATCAAGGTAACATGGGTAAGTAATACTGCTACAGAGATGTATTGAAAACCCTACATGAAGGTACAAGACTTATTTTTTAAACCAAATCCACAAAGAAGTGGCAAATAGAAGAGAAATTAACTTTATGTTTTGAAAGCTAGAAGAGATGAACTAAAGATGAAGACAGAACAGATCCAAATAAGATTCTTAAGTAGGCAATGAGGATACAGATCAATAACCTAAATTATACTTCATAATCTTCCTGAAGCACGCAATTTGGTGATGCCGTGTACCTCTGAGTATTTGCAGTCAGGTTCATATAAATACAGATAAAAAGTTAAAAATCTGTTGAAAATACAGAAAACCTTCTGTGCATCTGGAGGGTTTTTTTAGCACCAACAATTGTTTCTGAAA
Source organism: Hydrochoerus hydrochaeris (assembly GCA_004027455.1). NCBI lineage: Eukaryota > Metazoa > Chordata > Mammalia > Rodentia > Hydrochaeridae > Hydrochoerus > Hydrochoerus hydrochaeris. The sequence goes on from PVLA01002963.1 coordinate 47,593, forward strand.
TTAAGTGCCAGGAAAAATGTCACCTTCCTTACAAAGTCACTGTTCATAGATCAAATGCTGCTATTCATAAATCTTAATCTCCTTTTTAAAGTTTTCAATGTCCAAATGCAAGGAATCAATCAAAAGCTGTCAAACAACTAAGAAAAATCTTTCATATGAAAAAAGATATCACACAGATAGGGAAAAATGTAAGTCTAAGTAAACAAAAGATAATGTGATATTCTTTTGGACAGCACAGTGACCGTAATTTAAAACAATGCATTATATATTTCAAAATCGCTACAAGAAAGGATCTTGAACTTTCTCATGAGGAAGAAGTGATAAATGTGGGATGCCGTAGATATATTAGACAGATATATTGCCATAGTTTGATCATTACATAAGTAAATGTATTACAGTATCACACTGTACTACTATAAATACACAATTATTTATCAATAAAAATGAAAATAAAACATGAAAAATTTTCACATTTCAATTTGTGATGTTAACTCCACAAAGTACATGCTAATGAAACTAGGGGACAAGAATATGATCCAAATTAGAAATCAATATTTGGGGGAAAAAATAGCTATTAGGTCTTACACATCAAAAATATGACAGAAGGGGTTAATGCTCACTAAAGAATTTTAAAAATAAAATTCAGGATATATTCATGAAACAGCTTAAGCTGCAAAATTGGAGAGAAGACAGAAAACCTAGAAGATTAATTCTATATAGAAATAATAGACTTCTCATGAATCAAAAACAGAATCAAAAGAAACAAATCTCCATTAAAATATAAAAGATTTCTTAAAAAGGGAAAGCAGTGCTTAGGGCAATGAGTGAAAGTTGTCCATATACTTGCACAATTACAGTATACATGGGTCAAAAATAAGCCCAGAAACCTTACAGTTGATAATCAGACTTAAATGAGTAAAAATATAACTTACTACATGGATGAGGACTTTTTTATATCACATAGGTCACTACTAATAACTGTGCTGTAAAAATAAGCATGAAAATAATTTTCTTCAAATTGAGACATAAGATCTATATGTATGGTAACGCATGATGGGAGTCGTTACATTTTTATAGCAAGATTGGAAGTAGAGTTCTACGGCATTATCTTAGTTACTTTTCTCCATGAGACAAAATACCAGACACTGAAGGTTAAAGGAGGAAAGGTCTATTTTGGCTGACAGTTTGTAGAGGTTTCAGTGCGTAACTGGCTGGCTCCAAGCAGGGTGGCGCGGCAGAGAGGCACTGCAGAGGTGAGGCGGGTTGTGGCAAGCAAGGCAGAAGGCAGCAAAGAGCGAGCATCATCATCAGTGGTAGTGAGCCTGGATTCTCCTTCTTTAGATTTCATCCAGGCTGCAAACTTATAGATTGGCGTCACCCACACCCAGGACACACTGTTATTCCCAGCATCACAGCTTTTATCATAGTATCACATTCTTAATCCATCATCACACATCCTAATCCAGCCGTTTTCAAAACACCCCACTTGTGACCAGGTGAAGCTTTGGGGACTATCTATATCCAAGCCACGACAGGGACATTTCTGTCCAAATTCTAAAGAAATGTCTCATTCTGGATGTGAACTGTTTAGGCTTGAAAGGTAGAATTTGGAAGAAAAAGCAGTAGTATGAGTTTTTACAAACCTAAATATAAATACCTTAACGATTTCTGAAATGAGATTTAAAAAGCCGTTGCTTGGATGAGCTTGTGGTGGAGAAAAGAAAAGCAAAGGAGCTACTGTTTTTAACCGAAAACCCTCAGGGAATGACTGACTGTAGAAATATTCCAGTAAGGGCTGGGGATGTAGCTCAGCGGCAGAGCTGACAGGCAAGAGTGAGGTTGTGAATTTGATGCCCTGTACAAAAAAAAAAAAAAAAAAAAGGTTCCTGTAGCTTTGTTGAAAAAAGACGCTAGAGAGAAGAAACCAAATCTAAAAAGACATAGACTCTGCGCTCTATCTTCCTCGGGGTCCTTTGATGCACATGAAGTTCACAGTTCCTGTACCTATCTTTACTCTGAATAACTATCAAAATTGCGGGTCAGGCTAAAGGGCATTTGAATCTATTAGTTCAAACTTTGATTTGATGTTGATGCCCTGTGACATCATCTCCACTTAAGAGGCTTATCATCCGACACGGTGCACAGCACCCTGAAGTTAAACAGCAAATATTTCAGATGTATACCTATAGTGATGGACGATGGCCTTTTGAGTTTTTATTAGTGCAAATTAAAATTATATTGAAATATTCACAGCCTCACCAGTAAAAAAACATATTCAAACTAGTAAAAGATAATAGATCTCAAAATTAAGAATGCCATTGAAAATATTACACAAGTAGAATGAATAGCATTAAAATTTTGCATCCATGCGTTAATTAAATGGTAATTGGTTGGAAGAGCAGTGTTGATGTTAGGATTCATTGTGATCATATTTTTAAATTGTCTGTTGAATATTTATGCCCAAAATATCACTAAGTTTGATATAATTATTTTGACTCTGGCCCCTTGCTATTAATTCTTAAATGAAGTTTAGTTATAGGTCAAATAATGTAAGAATAAAACTAGGTAGGATGGAACATTTTTCAAGTCTACGTGTAAGATGTGTAAAGTGACTCTTGTAACAGTAAAAAAGGAAATCTGGAGGTGGTGGCACAATCACTTGGGAGGCTGAGTCAGGAGTATTGCCATGAATTCAAAGCCAGCCTGGTCTACACAGTGAGTTCAAAGTCAGCCTGAACTACATAACAAGACACTGTTGCAAAAAAAAAAATAGTAAAAAAAGGGCTTGAATATGAAGGTATATATCAATGAGAGTATAGAAAGATGAGGTGTCTGAAACCAGGGCAGAAAGTTAGCAAATGTGAACCTGTGATATCCTTCTGATCAGAACTGAATTACGTGACATTCCAGAATCTTTAACCTCATTGTCTAACTCACTTTTGAATTGGATATGAAATTTCTCTATATGTGAAATATAAAGAAATTTATGCTGGAGAAGTTATTCTGATAGTGAAGAGTATGATTTGAAGAGTTAAACTCATTTCAATCAAGTAACATACCCAAATTTCAATGCTCAGTCTCACTCTCCTTTGGTCTTATGCAGTGACTGCCTTGTATTGTAACAAACCATACTATTGCCGTCACTCTCTCCACTGTTCTTGTATGATATATTGAAATTATGGACAGAGTTTTTTCCACACATATTTGCTAAATACAACCTAGTATGTGACTATCATATCAACTAACTCAAAGTATTGGATACCCTGGATGCATATTTTTCATAAAATAATTAATATATTTTTATGGTAAATCTTTGACATTGTGGAGTGATTTTCCTTGGAGAAAACTTATCAGATTTGGTCAGGAGAATATTTGTATATATTCAGATATATTCAATGTATGATTAATTGTATCATTCTCTCTTTTCTTTAATGCCATTACATTTCTTTATTCATTTAGAGAAATTTCTTCATTAAGATTTGTGCTATAATTTTTTAATGACACACAAAATTACAAATTGTAAATCTGATAATTCCTTGTAGGAACAGTTTTTTTTTCCAATGAAATGACCTTTATTTCATGGTTCTGTGCTTGCAAGGCTTTTTCTTCTGCTATGAATGATAGCATAAGAAAAATAAAAAAAAAAAAATAAGCAGTCTTCTGTTCAACTCACTAAACTTCATTTGAAGAAATATATTTTCATTATACAGTAAATTTCCTCTGAAACAAAATGTTCATATTTTGTGTGAGATGTACATAAACAAAATTAAGGCCAATAATTCATGTACTTTTCCACATTATAATGTCAAATAAAAATTCTACTATGCTTTCAAAGTCTGTAAACTCATTGAGATAGATTTCAGACTATGATTTGTTATATTCTCAATTCAAATTCAGCTAAGGAACATCATACTATAACTTTATTTTACTCGATGTTAAAAAGTCATCTAACATCAGTATGCAAAACATATGGAAACTATCTAACTGAGACATCCCACAGAGTCTCATACAAAGTATGTTTGAGCAACAAATAAAAAACAGATAGATGAAAAAAGAAAGAAGAGATTTTATATTTAATACGTGACCACATGCATCTGACTAATCAGCTGTAAGTAATATTTTAATATTTTCAGATTATTTAACTACAACAAATGGCTATTATAGACATAGGACTCTCAGCATTACACCAGAAACAATTAATATCATATCAAAGTAAACACAACCTTGATCAGAAAAATATGCCAAGCAACTTCTCACTCACCCATAAGAGTTCATAAAGATCATTATCTACATTGGGAAATAGAGAACTCTCTAGTACAACTGATTTTTTTCTGATAATTTAAATTACAAGTGAATTTTCTTTTGTTCAGTGAGAATAGAGCAGAGAAAAGTAAACAAAGAGTGAGTTAAGTACTTATTGTACCTAGTCACAAAAATATTACACCATGGGCAGCAGTGCAACCTGGTAGATTGTTGGCCATATGCTAAGCACCTTAGAGAGACGGCAATAAAGAGGGAAAAACTAAGATCTGAGCGTCACTGAAGCAGCATTAGGCCGTGAAAATATATATATAATATTTTTATATACCGTATGTTAAATTGAATTTAAAAAACATGTATTTGCTTGTTGCTGTGTAAGGAATTCACAGACCAGCTTCTGGTGACAGCTTTCTATAACATGACATCGCAGAAGGAGAAATAGAGAGCAGCAAATGCTGTTTTTATAAGCAAACCTTTTATAAGCAAACCCATTTTGCAATAAAGGCTTTGTTTTCATTGAACCATGACTCACCACCTCCCAAAGTTGTTGGCATTAAAGATTACATTTCTAACACATGCTTTCTGGGAGACACATTCAAATCATAACATTCAGTTTGATCACATTGGCAGACATAATTTCCTGTACTGATGAGAGATACAAATGTAGAATGAGAGAACTATGAATTAGAACCTTGGGGCATTGGAATGGGATTGGTAGTTCCAACATGAAGTTAATATGTAATTAATAATATATAAACAGAGAGAGACAGAGACAGAGACAAAGAGACTGCCAAAAATATATACACACCCTTCAGGAAAAGAAAGACTTCTATAAATATTTTAATAGTAAATTTCTTGAGACACGTGAGATTGATACAAGTTACCTTTGGCCTCTACACTTACAAAAGGTGCTCAGATTGGTGCCCGCTAGCTTCCAGACATTTATTAGTACAGCAAACTGCTACTTTGGTAGCCTTGGTCATTGAGATTGCTGCAGACGTATTTTCACTTTCTCATCTAAGGGTCGGCAGTGTAGTGGGTTTTCTTTGCCATACAGACAACATACTTTAGGGGCTCCTATAGGCGACTAACACCATCTGTTGAAAAAACATGCTATTTTGCTTTTCCTGAAGTGCATACACATTATTTGCAGACACTCTCTGTGTGTGTCTATATGCACATTTTATATGTAAATATATGTTACGCTACATTAAGTAAATAATAAATATATGTATTATCAAATATACATGTGATAAATAAAATTTCCTCAGTCCATTAAAAAGACTAAGAAATCATGACAGCTCAAATTCAAAACTAGGCCTAGCACTCTAGAATCCCTATTTTTGTTTCTCAGTGGAGCAGTACTTCCTAAAGCAATGACAAATTTCAGGACTTGTGCAGAGTTACAAATGTAAGTCTGAATCTTCATTTTATACTAACAGCTAAATGTTCGTAAAGTAATAGAGTCACACTGAAGCAATGTATCATTCTTCACAGGGCCGTGCAAAGATATCTTACATTGCTCATTTCCCTATTGTTGTAGTAATCTGGCTTCTTGACCACTAATCACTGTAGGCTCTTAATTCTAGTGTTAAATCCTATTCCCTTGCTGGGTCTCTGAACTGACACCAAACATCTTTAGCTGTTTGAATTCAGATATTTTCTAGGGTAGACGGAAATTCATGCCTTCTTTTAATACCAGCAAAATCGGAGTACTGGGATATCTTAGCTTTTGTACTATAACCTTATTTTTTTTCTCATAGCAGATATATGTTAAAGAAAATGAAGACAATTTCTGTATCTCTTTTTTCTGTCATATTATATGAAGGGTTTTTTTTGTTACCCTTCACTCTGTGATGCATGTATATGGCCTTGTTTCTGTATCCTCTCTTTAGTCTGTTGACCTCCAGGTCTATTGTAGTTTTGCAGCAACATGATCTTTGTATTACTATAGCTTTGTAGTATAATTTGAAATCAATAATTTCCATGTCTCCAACTTGTCTTTCCTTCTTCTTTCTTTTTTTTCTGTCTTCTTTCTTTCTCCCTTTCTTTCTTTCTGCTATCTTTTTCTTTCTACTTAACATTGCATTGCTGTTCTGCGTCTTTGTGGTTTCATATATATTTTAGGACTGTATTCTTTAGAACTGTGAATAAAGTTGTTAGTATTTTAATGAGATTACATTAAATCTATATATCACATTTGGTAACATGGCCATTTTAACTGTAATAATTCCACCTATTCAGGAACAGGGGATAACTTTTCATTTTCTAATATACTCTCAGTCTATTTTTTTCAGAGTTTTTTACTGTATGTTGTAAGTCTTTTATTTCCTTAATGGTTGATTCATAGGCATTTAAATTTTTGAAGCTGTAGTAAATTGAACAGCTTTCCTGATTTTGATGTTGTGGGTCACTACTGGCATACAAGGGTTTTTTTGTGTGTTGATTTTTCTTTTATCCTACTACTTTGCAGAATGGCTTAGGAATCTAGGAGTTCTTTGAGTCTTTAACTGAAACTTTTTGGGTCTCCTATATGAATGATCATAGCACCTACAAATGGAGATCATTTAATTTCTTCCATGCATATTGAAACTTTTATTGGCTGCTGCCTTGTCTCTGGGATAAAATAGCTGAATTTAGAGAAAGAGAAGATTATTTTCACTCAGAGTCTAAGTGGGTTCAGTCAGAAATGTCAAGATGAAAATGCACAGTGGAGGAAAGCTGCTTTCCCCATGGCTGCCAGGAAGCACAGAGAGGAATACAGCCCAGGAGGAGGGTGCTTGCTTTCATTTTGCTCACCCAGTGCAAGATCTCTTTTGACCAGGTCCCACCTGTCAACAAGAGACTTCTGGAGGACTTATAGATCTAAGTCACAACAATCTTTTTGTTTTCTTTTGTCTATGAGCTTTATTTTACCAATTTAAAAAGTTATAAAATGAGAAGTAAAAAGTCAATTGCTTCTTCTTTCTTCTCCTTGGATTTAAAGAGAAGGTAAGGTTTTTTCTTCCTATTTAATGAATGAATATTCAAATGCATCACTTTTTCTGTTTATCCTCCCTGTTCTTTTAATATACAACAGTACAGGTATGAATTATTAATATAAGCATGAAATGTGCAAAGTAGTAAAAGTTTAACTTTAAAATTCTTGGTCACTACATTCATGGTCATAAAGTATCCATAAAATGAAGATTATGAAAATAATGAAAATTGGTTTCTTATTTTAATGAGTTCTTGAATAACAGAGTATATGTTCATACTCAGCTTTTGAAATTGGTGATGGGACACTTTTACTATAATATGTGTGCCCTACTAATATGGAGAAAGATATTTTGCCAGATCTCACTTGGGAAAACTTTTGTGATTATCATAACTGTTTTTGATATGTCCTTTATGGAACCAAGGGTCTAACTAAAGCTTCTTTCTTTTCAGTGTCCCATAATTTACACAACATTTGCCTTCATTAAACTGTATTTTATCATGATCCATTCATGCAGATTACAATTTTTTCTTAAATGCTATTTTAATCAATGAAGACTCTAAATGCGTTTCTTGACATTCATTATTATTTCACTACTCTTCATTTCCTTTAAACTTTTATATTTTTCACCTTATTATTTGGTTTATCATATAAATTTTGGGCTTTTTGTCTTGTCTCCTCCACAAACAATATAATTTGCATAAGTAAAGATATTTTTCTGCTGAAAAATTCTTTTATTTACAATGCCTAGAAGAAAATCAAGAATAAAATCTCAGAAAGTATTTAATAGATAAGAGAGTGAAAGCATGATCCAAATGACAATAAGTTCATATTAATGTTCTGTTGGGTGATTTTCACCTGATGTGTTATCTCTTAGCATCATTAAACTTTTAGTAATTTTCTTGAAAGTTGTCCTTTTAACTCATTGTGCAAAGTAAAGCTAAGAAGAATTTAACATTTTCAAGTCATATTAGTCATGTTTATTCTCCACATACAACAAGCTTACCATATTATTATATAAACTACCCACATATAACAGATACAGAACAACCATGTTATATTAGAATAAGGATGAAAAAAAAACAAGAATAAACATACATTTTTCGATATCTCCTCTATGTTCCAGAAAAGATAGGTATTGATGTTTTTCCAGCTGTATTCATCATTTGTTTCTTTATTTGTAGGATGATTTATACCAAAGTTTCACACATTTGTTTTTCAGTTTGAGTCAAGGAAAAGTTCATAATTTCTGAAATTTAAGCCTTTGCTTAAAAATTTTTAAGCGTTTGCTTAAAAATGCAGTATCAAACTCCTGCTCCACTTCTCAGCCTCCAAAATTTGGTAACACTTCTTTCTTCTACCTTGGTGTCTTATCTAAAGCAGAAAAATTGTACAATTGAATAACTTCTCTTCTAGGCATGCATATGTGGAAAATGAATTTTTCCATGAAACTGAAAATCTGCTAAAATGATTTCTTTCCTGATCACAACAGAATATCACTTTCTCCTATTCTTTTTTTTCATTAATTTTTTTCATTAGGTATAATATGTGAATTTAAGTAGAAATTGAATAAAAAATTGAAAAAAATAATGCATTTTCTAAATGTGTATGCATGTCTATGTGTATATTTAATCAGAATTAAAAGGAGATTGCATTCAACACTATAAGCTTAATTATTCCTTTAAACAAGTTGAATATCTTCTTGCTCTATGCTACCATCATTGCTTAATCAATTTTCCAGGCAATTCTTTCTCTTTTCTTTTTAATTTTTACTTTAAAGAGAGTAAAACCAAGAAAAATAAAACCAATCAAAACAAACCAGTGTAAGTGACACAGGACTTCAAAACTGTAGGAAATCAACAATAGTTACCATAATGCCTCTTGTTGTCTTCCCATACCTTCAGACATAGTAAAACTCAAACAAAACAGCATACAATAGAACCAATAAAAACAAAACAATTAATGCAATAAAGGACTTCAAAACAAGATAACAGTAAATCCAAAATGGCTACCATAATATAGCTTGTTATTTTTGAAATAGTTGCCCATGCCATTGGATATAGTAAAATCAAACAGAACAAAACAGAATAAAACTTAACCCAACCAAACAATGAAAATGACACAGGACTTCAAAGCAAGATAATAGGGAATTAACAATGACTACCACCTTCAAAAGGAGCCCCCCATAGATGATACATTGCATGTTATTATCCTCTTAGTAAATGATCAAACTACCAGCTTTAGACCTGCAAAGTCAGTCAAACACTAAACAGTACAAGCATTAAATTGTATTTTTACCTCAATAGCTATCAAGCAGCCTGTTTCTCCAGATCAGCTGGTTGCTTATGGTAGGGGTTGGGGGGGTGGAAGGGGCTGGCATGCGGCTCTCCCACTATTGGCCCATGCATGGCAACGATTTACAGGGAAGGCTTACTTCTCGGTAACTTCTTGTTCTCTTCCCCCACAGAAAACAAATGGCTCTGACTCCCTGCCAGAGCCATTAAATAGAGCCAGGGTATATGCATGATTTATTTAATTTACAATTTTATTATTCCTATTTTATTAGCAAAAACTACATTTAGTTATTTTGACCTATGGATAAACTCTTCATTTATTTATTTCTATTATTATCTTTCTTATGCCACTATTTTTTTCTGATTATTTTTAACATGACCAAGACTCATATGGCTGTTCTATTTGATTTCTTCACACTTCAGGCCTTATTTCCAGTCATGTGTTCTTCTTAGGTCCTCTTAGTTAACTCTACTGTCCCAGACATTTTTATTCTTAGTTAATACATCAGTTCTGAAATCTGTCAATGAAACATGCTCACTGTATCTACTGTCATTTCTGCTCATATATGCAAAAATAACTACTGTGCAAATAAAATTCTTATGTTCCATAAGCTTGAATTATTTTGTTAGTTATGTTTTCATTTTTCCCTTTTTCACCTTAGAGTCTGTGCTTCTTCAGTGTGCATGATTTTCACATTCTCTGCAAATTTACATCATTGGACAAACATGGTAAGAAACTACAGGTCCCTCCTGACTTGGACTCACTTGAATTTTTGCATATATCTTTAGTTGGAATTCTGTAACACTTGGCAAAATGCTACATTTCCCTGTGAAATGCATTCTTCTGCTTTATAAAAGTGCTACTTCATGCTTATTTTTCTGTCTTCTCCTAGTAAAATGAATCTGAGGAAATTTCTTCTCCTTTTAACTTACTGACAAATTAATGCAACCTTCTTATCTATAACTACATTCTCTCTTTCATTATAAAAGGAATACTTATGTATCATATTATAATTATCAAAGTCATTTTTATTCTGTGTATTGCTTCTGAAATATATTTATATTGACATATGTAGAATTGGTTTATTGATTTTAGCTGAAATACTCTTCAGCTGAATAAATAAATATGTCATTTTTAATTCTATGCTTCTCCTGATAGATGCTTGCATTTTTTTGCACATTTTCTCACACTGTTAAAAGAACTACAGTGAACATTTATTGTTAGGTTTTTGGCACAATAAGAGAGAAAAAATATAAAAGTAGCTTTTATTACAAGGATGTGGAGAGAACTCCATGGCTACAGAAGCCTGTCATTCTCTGACCAGAAAGCGGGATGTTGGATATATTTATAAACTCTGACAGGAGTGGCACTTAGGGCAGGCATTTGATGACACACAGGGGGCTGATTGGAGCCTTTTTTGTGCCATGGGGACAGGAAAAAGGAAGTTGTCATACGGGACAGAGGGAGTGGCTTTAAAGTAAACATCCTTAATCCCGCCTCCACTACATAATGCCACACAGGGCATAGTCCTTTCATTTCTGTGGTTGCCTACTTGTCCATTTTTAGAAAATATTATTGCCCCCCACCACTCTGGGGATTGAACTCAAGGTTTTCTCACTGAGGCATATGCCTTCCGTTTTGTTGTTGTTGTTGTTGTTGTTTTGTTTTTGTGGAGAGAGTCTCACTAATTTGTCCAGTGTGGGCTCAACTTTGTTGTTCTCCTGTTGCAGGCAGCTGAGTTAGTCAGAAATACTATAGGCAGTGAGATAGGGCTGGGTCCTCGGTGGAGCCAGTGCAGACACCTGGCAGCCGCAGCTGTGGGGAGTCTGATGCCTCCTGCTGTGGGCCAGGCCTCAAGACAAAAGGCCAAACAAATGCACCCATATCCTGAGTATTGATACCCTAAATAGCTCCCATCCCCCGAGGAAAGAGTCACTGCTCCCTAAGAATGCCAGCTTTCTACAGGACTCACTTGCCCATTTGTCCCTAATGTAATCAATTTTACCTGAACTATTGATCTTATTGGCTGACTATAGTTATGTCCCACCTTGTGTCCATCTGCCTTGTGAGCTCCCAGTCTTCCCCCACCTTGAACCCATGGTTTTACTTTATAAAAGTCTCTGGAAAAGACAGAGTCCTTGGCAACCTGCTCGGGACCCCTTCTATCTCTCTTCAGACAGAAAGAAGCTTTCTTTCTCTCAATAAATATGTTCTGCTCTTACCTCCGTTGTTCCTAAAATTCATTCTTCGATTTTAGAGAACACGAGCTCATATGGGACATAATAGGTCTGGAGTTTCATTGCCCAATATCACTCCTGCCTCAGGCTCCCAGGGTCAGAGTATATTTTCGAAGTGTACATTTTTAAAATTAGAGTGTCTGGAATCAAAAGCATACAGTCTCCAAATTTTTAGTACAAATAGTCAAATTATTTTTGAATGTTTAAATTACTATATGCTATCAAGAGAAATGTAAATGAGCATAATTTTCTACACATTGTGTTCAATATGAATAAAAATGTTATATTGTGTTCAATATGAATTAAAATGTAATCTTCAGAGCTGACAGGTGTAAAGCTAACTTTGGCAACAACTTGAAATTTTCTAAGTATTATTTTAAGTATCTTAGATACTTAGCTTCAACCTTCCATGAATTGCCTGTAATATCCTTTGCCATTGTTTTCTAATAAATTTTTTTATTTAACTTGTATACTTTTAAAATTGTAATTTATTGCATAGAATAGTATAAATACAAATATAAATACAATTTAACTTGTATACTTTTAAAATTGTAATTTATTGCATAGAATAGTATAAATACAAATAGTATAAATATCACCTTTGCTTATTTGCAAAAGTGTTTATTTAACCACTCTACTTCAGTATCACTTGATTTTCATGTCATCCAAGTTAAATTATTAATTATATATTAACTTTATTTAAGTCTGTAGGGATGGGGTTTGTAGGTGAGAAATAGGATAGAGGCTCTCTGTGGTGTTCTAGCTAATCCTAACTAGAAAGAGTTAAAAACAAACTTTACTGGAGAGATTCCCCTGGGAGGGAGGTCCAGGAGTGGGATAGAGAAAGAGAAAATAATCAGATAAAGAAAGGCACCAAATGGCCTTGGGACTTAAACCAGAAGACCAGAAAAAGTGCTGACAGGCAGAGCACAGAGAGAAAGCCAAGTACATGAACTATAAACCACCCTCAATTTCAGTAAAGTACAGGAAAAACAAGGAAGGGGCGTCTGACTAACTTTAAGGAAGTATATACTCACACCTATGCACTAACACACACACACACACCCCCACACACACACATTCACTCTGGAATTCCTAGGTGACTCACTGAGGGTCATTATGGTGTACAATAATTATTCTCACGCCCCATTTCTAGCCCTAAGGGAACTACGAATAAGGTATCCCCTTTCCAACTGGTCACCTACCCCAAATATAAGGGCTTAAAAGGTAGGTCAAAGATAAGTAAACAGACAGAAAAAGCAGCATGCAGACCCCTTGAGAAATGGCATTAGGAAGAGGTGCCAGGAAGCCAACCCAGGTATGAGAAATCCCAAGTGGAAAGGGAAAGGTCACTCAACCACTATAAAATCGTCTGGGAACAAAGGACCCACAAACCGTCCTATCTCCAGAGGACCCTTTCTTTCTTATCAGGATAGCAATTCCTTCTCTCTCTTTTCCTTTTGCTCTTTACATATAAAATGTCTCTCCTTCATTAAACTTTGTCCTCTAATGGGGCTGTGTTTATGATTCCTAAGAACTGCGTGGACAGCTGAGCAGTGGTGTTCCTCTCCCCAATCTAACATCTTTGGTTCCCTGAACAGGAGCCAGACATGACAGATTTTTTTTCCATCAAGCATATTATTGAAAAAAATCATCAAAGCTGTTATTGTATGTATCAAATCAATAGTTTGTAAATTTCTCTTGCTATAGTCATTTCCTTGTATGACTGCATTATTTGCTCATTTTATTGTTGATCTCAGTTTGAGTGGCAAAGTTTTATAAAGAATACTTTACCAGAGACTTACACATACATGTTGGTGCAAACAATACCTCAGAACAAATATTTAGGGTAAAATTATTGAACCTAGAAATGTATACATTCTCTTTTACACAAAATGGTATCAGATTGCTCCCGATATTGTTGTTTTGAGTCTTCCAAATCAAACTAATATTCTTCTAATTTATATTTATACTGGCAGTACACATTTTGATTACTCTAATTTCCACGCAACTCAGGTATATCAAATTGTATATTTAGAAGTTTAATCTGAAAGATTTCTAGTTTTAGTCCATTCTGTGTGATGTGATCACAAAGTATGGTAAAAGTTTAAATTAAGAAATTATTGCAGTTTCATGGAGTTTTTTTAATGAATAAGGGTTGGATTTTTGAATTTTGAAGAGATTAAAAGAAAACAAAACAATAAAAACAAGACAAAACAATAAAAATGACATAGAATTTCAAAACAATTTGATAGGGGAGTAATACTATAAGGGTTGGATTTTATGAAATATTTTTTCTGTATCTACTAAGATGATCATTTTTGTTTTTTCTATAACATATTAATATAGCAAATAAACAAATTATATTTTGATATTAATTTTACCAGAGATTTGTGATTCCTCTTCAAGAGGAATGTTTAAAAAGCCAGAATGTTATTCACTCCCAATCTTAGAACAAAACAAAACAAAATTGCCTTCGCTATATCATTCCACTATCTTTGGACTCTATTTTTACTATAAATCAGCGTTTTGGACTATTATGGCTCCTTTGAAATTGAGCTGTGTTTTTTATTTTTTCCATTTTCTTTTAGTTCATCCTAATTTTTTTTTTTTTTTGTACGGGGATTGAACTCAGGATTTTACACTTGCCACGAGGCAGATACTTATGCCACTGAGCCAACACTGTAAAATTTTCATTGGCTTTCAGAACCAATTTCATTTTGATATGTCTAGATGTAGCTTTTTATTTTCTCTGCCTTTAAATTTACTTTTTAAATCTGAGAATAGTATTTTTGAATTGCTATATTATAATTTTATATGACTTTTAAAAAAATCTATTTCTTTTTACCATTTGGAAACTTTTATATGTATATAGAAAAGTATAGTATCATTTTTTCTCCTCAACTTTTATCTCCATACCTCTCCCTATAATTTTTGCTTTTTATGTATTTTCATGTTGCAGAGTTTATCCTCACCTGTCCTTGTTATATTAAATAATTTACCCCTGTGTATGCTGTACTACTATTTATTCTTTTGGTATTTAGTTTTTATATAATTGTTTAAAAACATTATGCTTATGTGTGTCTCTATTATTGTGCCATAATTTATCTTAAAGTTTTTATTTTCATTAGAAGTACATTTAATCTGTTTACAAGTAGACGGTATATCTATTTCTTTTTGGAAAAATGATGCATTACTAGTAAGTACACTTTAGATTCTTTCTTTATGTTTTTATAAGATTATCATGTTTTTGTTTCCTTTGAATTTGTTACAGTGATAGAATTCAGTAGTTAGCTCTTGCATTTTTTAGCAAGCTGTTTTTATATATGATATATATGCACATGGAAAGGTGCACTCACACTGATATACATGTGTATACATATATATATTGCATGTATGTGTTTTATTTTAATCTAGCTTGACACATTCAAATTAAAAATTTTACCATATATGGTAAAAAATGTTTATTTTTCTTCTGTCTGAATTTGGCATTGTAGTTGCAGTGAGGACTGAATTTGTCGAGACAGACTCATATATGTAATCATAGATAGACATAGACAATTATATGACTAGCAGCATTTTACATTCAGTTGAGGCTCATAAATTCACACATTCCAGGTTTATATACAATAATCTATCTATACATGTCAAGTACATTCTTATATAACGATCTCTTAGGTTATATATAATTGCTAATAAAACCCACAAGAGTATTAAAAGAACACCTGAGGAAGGTGGGCATCCCAAGGAGCTATGAAGGTGACTATAGATGATTGTTAACTCTTTATTTTTGAATATTGTGGTTAAAAACTACCTTGATAAAAGGTTCAGAAATATGTTATATTCCCACTTTTTCCTTCTTTATTTCTTTTTTAAATTTAAGATCAGACTATGAAGTTTGTTCCTTGAGTTTGATAAACTACGATAAAAATTTAACTTTAAATTGTAGCTACCTAAAACATCCTGAATAAACAGAGGAAGAAAGAGGAAGTACCACGGAGAAAGAAAATGACACCGAGGGAGCAGAAAGATAGACATAGGAAGAGAAAGCCGGAGACTCGGAGAGGAGGGTGAGGGCTTCCTCTGTGTCCCCAGCAGCAACTCAAGCCAGAGGGGCCACACCCTGTGACAGGAAGAATGCATTTGTGCACTGTGGATTTAGTGGACTTTTGTGATTCCTTGGGGACTAATGGCCTCCTATTCTTAAAAGCCTGAAAATTTGGTAAAATGTACTTGATATATCTGGAACTAATAACTTCCCCCCATTTCACCTGAAATAAACCATTTCATTATTTTAGTGCTAATTTGTTTTTCAATAATTAAACTTATATGTGGGTTTTTAATTTGTCTTTATTTTCATATTTGTTGATTAAATATACTAACTACAGATTTTACAATGCATAAGTTGGTTAGTCCAGATTTCTTAATTCTGCACCTATGTATTCTGTTCTCTTAGAGGCATTTTGAAACTGTACTGATACAAAACTAAAAAGTTATGCAGTTTTATAATATGTGTGGTGGATTAACTACTGGGCAACTTGTAACACTCAGCTGAACTGAATTAGTGTGGTGCTGGGTGTGGAAGACCCCCCTGAGGAATTTTGCCAACAGCATAAAAGGAGAACTGTGCGCTGTTGATTCTCCTGGGGAAGGTTGTCACACTGGATTTCCTAATATGAACTCAGCTGTTCTCATCAGGAGAACAACTCAGGTCCTCGCTGTGGCTGAGGGTGACTCAGTTCTCTTGTGGGGAGCTCTCATCTGTACTGTGAGCGTTGCTCCCTGGCTCCAGTGTGGATCCCTCAGACTGCTGGCACAGACCCTTTACCCTGATGCTGCAGCCTTTCTAGCTTCCACCACTGATCTAGGGGCTTTCCCAGTACAAATCCGTGATACAAACTTGCATGACACACTGCCACGGGATCTAGGTCTCTGGATGGACTCGTGTAGGACATTGCCATGGGATCCAAGTGCTCAGCTGGACTTTTTGGTTGCTAGTGAATGGACAGATCTCTGACGCTCTTCTGCATTTGACTCTTTGGGTGAATACTAGGTAATAATCCTATGAATTGTGTCCTCTATTAAATCTATTACCCTATCAACCCTAACTACAACAGTATCAGCTCTTGTTTGATCTCCTTTTTTTGATGTTTCCATTTGATTCTAAAAATTTGTGCCTTTTTTGTAATCTCAGCTGCACATTGATTTATATTTTGAGAGATACATAATTCAGCCTATTATAATGTTATATGTATAACATATTAAGTGATACTAATATTGCTAATATATTCCACCAAATTTTGTAAATTAATCCATTCAATGAAACTCTTATTAGTATTAGAAACTTTCTCTATTTTGCCATATTAAATTATCAAATCTCTTGTACAGTCTCTCTAGCCTTTGACCCAGTGGCCAATCCTTTATTTTATGCCTGTTCTCTTTCACCTAACTCCCAAGATACAGTTCACTATCAGTGAATCTCCTACCTCTCTGACCACTTGTTTTCCTTGATTTTATTACTTTTTTTCTTTCCTTATGCTTTATAAATATCAAACTTTCTGAATAAAATTCATTACCCAGGTTTTGGATAGCATATGCATCCTGATTTCCCCTCAGTTTTCATCTCCTGCCCTACACTTCCTCTAGGGTCCAAATTCTACATCCAAATTGTAGTTCGTCATGTAGCCTAGTTATTTATTAGCAACATCAAACTGACATACCCTTGTACTTTCTTGTTGTTGTTCTACCTTTTGCAGCAATTTGCTGCTTTTGAACAATACAATTTCTCATTCTGTTGCTGAGGACAAAAAGCTAGTGTGGTTGTTTCATTTCATTTCATCTCATCTCATTTCCTTCCATCATTTCATTTCATTTCTTTTTCCCATATCTTGTACAAACTAACATTCAGAATATAACCATAATTTGGCTTTTTCCTCTTTCATCTCAACCCATGACATGCTTACTTTCAGTCACTAACCTCTAGCCACACTGGCACATTACAGGTTTCCTAGGAACCAATTCTTGAACTAGCAATTACTGTCACCTAGGACCTTAATAAAGCTAATTATTTCTGATTAATTAACTCTATTCAAATGTCCTTGTCTGACTTCCTTAACTTAAATACTCTTCTATATCTACTGTGCTTGATGTCTTTATGGTATTTTGCAAAACACAAAATCATTCTACATTTGTCTTTTAGTCTTTATTATCATATCATATTCCAATTACTTTCACCATGAATATATGCAAGGATAAATACTATCCTTCATCTGTCATAAAATTCTCAGTGACTATCTCTATTCCTGTGATATAGTAGATTTTTCAGTGTAGCGGTATTTAATGAATAAATGGTAAATAGTTTAAAAAATAGTTTAAAAAATTCAAAATATACCGCTGATTATTGTGATGTGCATATTTTAGGGGAAGGCACAGTAAAAATGGCTTTAATAACAATTTTAGAACTTTACATTTGTTTATTTTAAAAACTGGTGTTATTTGATCAAAAAGTTTACTTGTTGGATTTTTCTAAAAGGAAACTTTGGAACATCTGCAGATTCTAAATTTTATGTTATCTCATTTTTCTTTTATTGTGAAAAATTGTTATTCTTCTTTAATTCTTGATATTCATAATGTTATTTTTCTAGTTTATTGATGCATAATAAAAATAATTCATTTAGGTAGATAATTTGGGGTTTTGATATAATCACACCATTAAAACAAATTAATGTCCATTACCCCACATCTTCATCTCAATATCTGTGTGATGAGGGTGTTTAAGATCTATTCCCAGCAAATTTCAGAGAGAAAATGTTAATCAAACAGTGATCCTGGGATAGTCTCCTTCAGATTAACTCAGTATCTTAGTATAATGCTAATTCTTTGATCTGTTCCTTGAGTCCTTCTATCGGGGTCTTTTGTTTCAAGAATCATTGACTACTTACATGCAACTAAGGATCCATACATCTATTTGCACAGCCTACAAGCAACAAAGTACAGTGGTACTTTGCTACTATTACTATTATTATTACTATTATTATCATCATCAGAGACAGGGTCTAGCTGTGTAGTGAAAGCTGCCCTTGAACAGGTTGGCCTTGAACTCACTGAGATCCTCCTGCTTCAGCTCCGGAGTGCTGATATTACAGGTCTACACAGCCATCCCTGGCTATGGTGGTACCTTGTTTCACAAACTTAATTTGTTCCGCCATTTTGGAAAAGATGACCACGTGTGTGTTTGAGTTGGGAAGATAGCCCCACAGTCCAATTTGTCACCCTATGTATTCTGCAACCAAAAGCAAGATTTTGTCAAACACTTTTATTTGTGGGCCAAATTGTTTCCAAACAAAAGTGTTCATAAACTGAGAAACCACTGTATATTTCTTGAGCTCATAGACCTAAAATATTAATTGAATCCTGTTAGAGTCACCTTAAGGGTAGTTATTAATTTAAATGTTTGTTTTACTTTGCTGTTCCCAGAGCATTGTAGCCTTTCCCATGTTGTGATAAACTGGCAAAGTAAGTTCTTCCTTTTGTCATTCGTTTCCAAGTCTCTAATTTCAAAATCACAGACTTGAATTTTCAAATAATCTTTAAGTTAGCTTTACAGGAGTTTGAAGTGTTATTATTTAATCCTGTGGTGCACATAAGATTCCAAAGGAACTATGTTTCTTCTTTACTTAAACTATAAATCAAAGAAACAAATAATCATTTTATTTTTCTGTCTCCATGTTTTCAAAGGTGTTAAATTTACATCTCTGGGTAGCCTTCCACAATGAAGGGACACCTGTGGCTTCTTTCCTTGCAACTTCTTTTATTTAGAAAAAAAATAGAACCTGACATTTTCTTTTATAGAATTTGTCAGATTTTTTATTGTTGTTTTTGTTTATTTGACTCATTTTAATCATGAATTCCTGAGCAAACTCCATTTTAATGTAACATTTCTATTACTTAGCTGCCTGCAGCTGTGACATTTTAGTGGTGGGAGCTTCCTCAGGAGAGAGAATGAAGTTTTCTTACATCAATAGAATGATTTGAATAGTTGCCTCTGCACAAACCTGGCCCTTTTGGCCCCCTGTGCTTATGTCTTTCCAGATTTGGTGGACAAGTGAAAGCTGAGTCTTTCTCACATTCATTTAAAAAGAAAATCAGGGATCCGTTTGATCTTAACCATTTGCTATTTAAAGCTCATGACATTTTATTTCCTAGAGTTTTTATTGGGCATAAAATTGACAATTGTGGTTCTCTGATTAATTGTACAGTTTCAGCAGGTAGCCTAGTTTCAGTTTAGAACAAAGTAGGTACTGATTTATTTATATTCTGTTCTCCCAGGCCCCCACTCCTAGTATATGAGAGGGAACAGCTTTCTAAGGGGAGTGCTAGCCTGCTGCTTTCTAACTCTGAAGTAAACACCTACAATGACCATCAAAAGGTAGCACATAGTACACGCTTAATGAAAACGCCAATGTTTTAATGTCAGTTGCACAACACAGTTCCCTACAATGTGTTTGAGATTCCAGACCCCTTAGGACAAGTACTCTCATGCTGTGGAGGACCAATAGCTGCTGAGAGCACCACACATGTAGCACATCGTACTTCCATTTTCTGAGACACTATGATACCGACTGTGACAAAAATAAATTAAACCATGTTGTACCCCAAAAGGCTGCACCCCGAAATAAATTAAAATTGTAAAAAGGCAAAAAGAATAAAAAAGGCCAAGACATCTTGGAGGAAAAGAAAAGAGTTCTTTAATATTTATGCTGGTATCCAGTGACACAGAGTGAGGATAGAATTTACACTGCTGTGTAACTGGGCTAAGATTTGGGGGTAGTTTATAAAGGGAAAGAAATCCTGCAAAGATGTGGGGGGCCCACACCTGTGCATTCCTGAGGAAATGGCTTGAGATCCTGTTTTCTCCTTTTTAAAGGTCAAGGGGCATGGTGCATACAGAACAGAATGGCAGTGCTAAGAGTTAGAGTACAACAAACCACACTATAGGAAAGTCACTGTGTTTTTTACATAGATCAAGTGTTACTCAGCATACCTAAATATGCCACATTCTTCGGCATTGTTTGCTATTCCAAATTACCTCAGACTATTCACATAAAAGCACTAATGTATATCTTTCTTGCTCTATGTCCACTATTATTTTTCTGTGTCTTTTTGTCCCTCCCTCTCTCCTTCTCCTCAAAGGAACAGATTGAATATATATTATACATATGATAAACATTTTTATAATAAAATTTTTCAACTTTTATTTATTCGCCACATTCATTTATCACATCTCATAATATATGCCTTATTTTCTTTCAATTTAGATTTCTATTTGTGCATAGTTATTATGCAGTACATAATAATCACAGTTTTCATGGGGAGGTCATACATGTACACAATACATTTTAATTTTTTGTACCCTTTTACCTTTCCTGTCTCATCTCTCCCTCTACCTCTTAAACAGTCATATAATTTATGAACTGCAAGGGGAAGAAAAGTTCTTTTCTATAAACCATTAATTAAGGTTTTGAGAGGGTCGAAACGCCCGCCGCATGTAGGAAGACACCAACAGACGCCTTCTCATGCAATAGGCAAGGGGTCTTTATTATCCAAGCATGCATGGGGCTCCCTGTGCATGCAGGAACAGAGAGAGCCCTGAGTTGAACCAGCACAGGGCTTTTAAACTATAGAATAAAGGGAGGAAGGACTTTGGCAAGTGCGGTTACAGAAGCAGAAGGCATTGGTTAGTTTAAATGGCTCTTTACATTCATTGAAGGAGACGACTATAGGGAGGTCTAGAGTTGGGCGGCGGAGGGCGCTTCCTAATCTGGGCAGCAGATGCTCAGGAAAGGTACATTCCATAAATTCCTTAAGCACGAGAGGGGGCTGTTTTTATCTCGCAACCCAGATTTTTTTTTTAGTCAGCTCTATCCTTGTCCAAATTTAACCTAGGCAGCTTTAAACTATAACGGCTCAATTCCCGGAGTATTGGGAGGAGCTGAGCAGCATAGAGCAGCATAGACCATGCACTTTTAACAAGAGAAAATTCCTCTTACATCCCCCCTTTCTCGTGTTGTGAATCTCTAATCTTAGAGATCGGGGTGTTTATTGTTGAGATCATCTAGAATAGCATATTGTTGTCTGAGGAGCATTAGTTTTACATTGCCAATCTGACTTTATAGTAGGTTTGTTATTCTATTTAATATACAGGGTCCTATAGTTATTATTAAGAGTAGCATAATCAAGGGTCCCGTTAGGGCCGACAGTAAGGTGGTGAGCCATGGCGACTGGCTGAACCAAGACTCAAATAAGCCTTGTTGGGCTTCTCGTTCTTTTTGTCTTTGCCCTAATCTTTTTCTGAGTTTGGCCATGGACTCTTTAACAACTTTAGAATGATTTGTATAGAAGCAGCATTGTTCTTTTAAGGCTGCACATAATCCCCCCTCCTTAAGGAAAAGTCCTAGGGGAAGGAGGAGTAGGAATAGTAACCCTATGAACCCGTAACTTGAGGGGATTTTTAGTCTTTTCCAATTTCTATTGAGGCTCCGGCGGTGGCGGTGCTGGCTTGAGGTGAGATGTGTGGATCCAGGACCCAATGTCATCAACTTTAACTGCTGTAGGGGTAGTCGGGAGTTTCCAGTGTGGTTTTAGGGTCTGTATCTGATGGTGACGGATGTAGATGAAGTCTCCCACGTTGTATTGGTGATGAGCGGGTCCGTTGCTTGGTGGGTAGGCTGAAGACAGTTGGCGCCACAGGACCTTTTGAATTTGGTCTAGAGCCTGGAGTCTATCAATTAAAAAGGTATGGGGTAAATGGGTGTCCTTAAGTAGGGGGCTGAGGTCCCGAATGGGGGAGGGGTTCCATATAGGATCTCAAAGGGAGTTAGATTAGGCGGCTGGGAGGAAGGAGTGTTTCTATCTCTGAACAAAGCATAAGGTAGGAGCATGGTCCAGTCTTTACAGCAAGTCTCTTTGGCTAATTTTGTCAAGGTCTCTTTGATTGTTCTATTCATTTTCTCTACCTGTCCTGAACTTTGGGGTCTATAAGCACAATGAAGTTTCCAATCAATCCCCAATATCTTGGCCAATCCCTGACTTACCTGAGCCACAAATGCCTGTCCGTTATCTGACCCAATTACCTTTGGCAGGTCGAAATGAGGAAAGATCTCTTCCATTAACTTTTTAACTACCGTTGGTGCAATTTCCCTTTTGGTAGGGAATGTCTCGGTCCATCCTGAGAAAGTGTCTATAAAGACTAACAAATATTTAGGCCCATATCTAGTTGGCTTTATCTCAGTAAAATCCACTTCCCAGGATTGTCCCGGCCGGGTTCCTCGTAATCTCTTTCCTTTTGGGGATTTGGAGGGGAAAGCATTGACAACCTGGCAAGCTTGGCAACTTTTGGTAACTTGTTCTGCTAGTTCCTTAATTTGGGCAGCTGACAGTTGACTATCCATTGATTGATTTCTGGCCAATAAGCACAACTTTTTTTGTCCCCAGATGGGTTAACTTATGGGCCTGTTGGAAATAGGCTAGAAGTTCTGCTTTTCCCATCTTGGGAGTTTGGAGAGGCTCATTTGGACAGGTCTCTGATAGAGTATTGACCTCCAGGAGCAAAGTGGTAGGGGCACTTAAGGCTGCCTACTTCGCAGTTTTATCTGCATGGTTGTTGCCCTGTATTATAGGGCCTGTACCTTTTTGGTGGCTATTGCAGTGCACTATGGCCAATTTTTGTGGTAGCATAATAGCCACTAAGAGTCTAAGAGTTTCTTGTTTGTTTTTGATCTCCTTTCCAGCAGAAGTTAGGAGTCCTCTCTGTTGGTAAATAGCCCCATGTACGTGCGCCGTGGCAAAAGCGTAGTGGCTATCAGTATAAATGGTTGCCCTTTTTCCTTTTGCCAACTCTAAAGCCTTTGAAAGGGCAATTAATTCTGCCCTCTGCACGGATGAACCTTCTCTCAGTCTTGACGACCAGATAACTCGAGTCCCATCTGTAATCGCAGCCCCCGCGTGTCTCTTACCTTCTAGTAGGAAACTGCTGCTGTCGGTGAACCAGGTTACCTCAGCATCTGGGAGTGGCCGGTCTGTCAGGTCTCGGTGAATTCCAATTTCCTCTGCCAGAATCTCTTGACAGGTATGTAGGATTGGCTCAGATGTCTCATCAGGCAGTAGAGTGGCCGGGTTGAGGGCAGTTGGAGGACCGAATGTTATTCGGTCCTTATTGAGCAGGAGGCTTTGGTAGTGAGTGATTCTGGCATTGGAGAGCCATCTATCTGGGGGCTGGCAGATGACACTTTCTAACGTGTGTGGGGCTACTATGGTCAATTTTTGTCCCAGAGTCAGTTTATCTGCGTCTTTGGTTAGGATAGCTGCTGCTGCGATAGCCTTTAGACAATGGGGCCATCCATTTGCCACAGGGTCTAATCTCTTTGACAAATAGGCCACAGGTCGCTTCCATGGGCTGAAGGCCTGAGTTAACATCCCTCAAGCCATTCCTCGTTTTTCTTCGATATCACTTGGGGCCCTTGAGGCTCGAAGGTTATTCTAGCTCTTAGTTTAGTTAGAAGATCTCTCCCCATAAGGGGAGCTGGGCACTCTGGTATTACTAAGAAGGAATGTAGGACTTTACCTTTACCTAGGTCCATAGTCCTCTTAGTGGTCCATGCTCTATATTTGCTCCCGTAAACATGCAGAGACTGAATGAGTACAAAATGCCTGTAACAGGCTCAGTTTAGGAAAGCAATCCTGGAAGAAGAGATGTAGGGTAATTATAGAAATAGAATATTTCTGTGCAATGGCTAAAAGTTAAAAAGTAAAGCAAAAGCAAACAAACCACCAAAAAACCAAACAGACAAAAACTTCTACAATAGTAAAGACAAAAATTCCTGCCTTAAGAGTTTAGTATGTGAGCTTTTTCTATAAGTGTTCATTTCTGGCACAATAAAATAATCCCTTGTTTCTCCTGTCTTAGTCAATTCTGTTGAATAAAACGCATTACTACTCCAGCCAATGCAGCACTGTTTCCTTATTCTTCACCTCAAGGTATAGTCCCAAAATTAACAGATGGCTCTGCTTCTTCACACAGTTAATTGTTTTCTAAGCCCCAGTTTTATTGCTTGCATATTCTATGTCTTCTAGTTTCCCAGTGGAGCATTGGATCAGTTTCCTACCCAGTGCTGCTCTGGATGTCCAAACTTGTGCTGTAATATCCACATCAGGGGGACCCGGAAAGGTACAGCTTGAGGTCTGGGGGCCAGGACAAGCATGTCCCTTTGGTTACTTTGAAAGGAAAAACTGGGGGCTTTGGTTTTTGGTGGTTAGGAGGTAGTAGTTTCTGGGTTAGGGTTTCTGTATGACTGTGGGGTTTGTGAACTTCCACAGAGTACTACGGAAGAACATGGATTTCCTATTTTTATTTTATTTTAAAGAGAATAAAACAAAGCAAAGCAAAACAAAACAAAGAATAGTGGAGTAAAACAATGCAAATAACACAGGATATCAGAAAGACAGCAGGAAATCAGTAGCAGCTGCCATAATGTCCTTTGTTTCCTTCAAAATAGTTATCCATACCTTCACACACAGTAAGTTGATAAACATCAAAATAGTATAAAAGCAATGAAAACACAAGCATGAGAGCTTTCAAGACCAGACACAAGAAATCAATAATGGCTACCATAATATCTTTTGTTTTCTTCAAAATAACTGTCCATACCTTCATACATATTGAAATCAAATAATTGAAAACAGACTAAAACCAATCAAAACCAAGAATAAAATCATTATCGGACTTCAAAACAAAATGATAGTAAATCATTACTGGCCACCATGATGTCTTGTTCTTCAGTGTAGTTGTTCGTATTATCACACACAATAAAATCAACTTTTGTAAACCCTTTAGATGTAGTTCTAGGCATATATAAGCCTATATATGTACATCTATCATTTCTGTATTAGAGGGGGAAAACAAAACATCAAATAAAAAGCAATAGCAATGTAGGTTTTCAAAGCAAGGTGGTAGGAACATAACAAATTTTGTTGTTTTGCGTATTTATCTTCAAAAGTCTTACTTGAATTACCAGATATAGTCATGCAAAATTGATCTAATCCTACAGATGTTGACTGTTTTGCTCCAAGAACTAATAGAGTTAGTGTAACAATCATTTTAGTAATCTTAAGTGTATATATACAAATTTATATCTGATTTCTTTTCTCTTCCTTCTTTTCTCCTTTTCCCTGTCTGAGTTGTTGTTTCCTCTTTGAGCAGTTTCTTACTTTTTCACAGTATTTGTTGAAGATTTTGTATCTTGTTTACTCTTTCAGTTTCTTATACTAGGGAGACAGTATGGTATTTACACATGTGAGTTTAATTTATTGCATTTGAGTATGGTCTCAAGTTGCATCCATTTACCTATAAAAGCCTCAATGTGTTCATTCTTTATAGCTGAGTACACGAATTTTCTATTTTCCTGCATGCAAGTGTGTGCCCTGCACAGATTGGGTGCCAGTGGAGAAGGGGGTTGTATAAGGCCTAAAAAGTTTAGGACAACTATTAGCTCTCTTTGTAGAACTGGTAAGTTACTATTTGATAAATCCAGTGCTCACCATCGTTGTTAGTTAATATTTCAGTGAATTTTTCTTTGTGATAAATAGGCCTTGTGGTTGGTTAGCTTCTTACAGTTTTGAAGGCATTTTGGAAGGGACTATTGCTTCAGCTGGAGTTAAGAGTCCCTGGCTTATAGCAAACACTTCAGTCAATAATGAGTAATCAAATAATAACATGACAGATTTCTTGACTATAAGGCAACAATGAAAGATATATAGGAAACAACTGAGATTCTCAGTTGTAGTTAGAGTCTAAGAAAGACAAAAAAATAACTACCTGCTAATCCTGTAAACCCTGGTGGGAAATGGAAGCCATGTGTGCTGAAGGTGGCTGTTTGTTATCATTGATAGCTTTGGCAAAAATAAAAATGTTTGGCAATCACTACTTTAAATCACTACTGTCTGCTACATTGGTTTCCATAAAGAAAGTACACCTGGCCTTGTGTATCTTTGGTTCTGCTTCTGAAGATTCAACCAACTGCAGATGGAAAATATTTGAAAAAAATGTCTCTGTACTCAACATGTATAGACATTTTCCTGTCACTATTTCTTCAACAGTACAGTATGTATGACAACTATGTGTATGGTATATATACTTTAAGTCTTCAAGAAAAGATTTGAAATACTGCATACAGCAAGATATGTCTAAGTGATATGAAAATACTGTGCTATTTTATCTAAGAGACTTGAGGATTCACAGATACAGATTTCCTTGAAGAGTAAAACTACCTTCTCACAGACACTAAAGGATGACTATATCTGACTATTAGTTTTGTGTGATTTGCTATCTTTTTTTTTCTTTTAGGATTTTAATACAACACTTAAATCCATGTGGTAGTTAACTATTTGTGTCAATTTGAGTTAGAAACATCCAATTAAATTGGATCACCTTAGCTCTGGGTGTGGCTAAAGGGGTTTACTGAAGACAGTTTGTCATTCCCTGCATTTGAGTGACACCAACCAATAACTTTGTCACCTGAATGGCACAAAAGGGAAATGAAGAAGGAATCTTGCTTCTGTTTCTTCAGAGGTGTTCCAGGCTTCACCTTCACATTGGACATTGTCTCCTGGATTCCAGAAATAACTCCTCATCTTCCCTTTGGAGACTATATGGCCTCCTGATACGGACTCAGTCTTAAACTGAATCCTCAGGTTCTCTGGCATGAAGACAGCCCCTTTACACTCTTCCACACCTGACTCTCTGGGCAGCCCCTGCAAGCCAATCTTGGAAATCCTTGCATTGAAGGACATATATTGCATTAAATATGTTTTTCTAGTAAACACTGACTGATACAATTCAGATATTTTGAGGTTTGTTTACTTGATTTAATACATTATTTATTTTTGTCTTTAAGTACTTTAGAAAATTAATTGGAGTTAATTCTTCAAGTGTTCCTCCTATTTCTTAAACCTCTTGTGAAAGACAAATTGATTGTCTTTTGTTGCTTAATACTTTTTCAAAGATGTTAGTATAGCAAAAGATCTGAGAAGATGAGAAGTGAGCTTGATGAAGCTTCAGTTGCTAATAATTTCATGTTTGTCTTGTCAATTTTGGACTATATGCTTCTAGATTTTAAAGAGATAGATTAAAACTTTACTTTTTATGAAGTCACTATTACTCTGACATTTTCTATTTTATGTGTCAAAGTTAAACCCAATTAATACAGGCAGGCAGATTTAGAAACTGAAGAATTCTTCAGGTAATATTAGAGGTTTATATTATGTGCTAAATAAAATTGAGTGTAATTAAAGAATTTTTGATGTGTTGATCTTTAACAGATTTTACATTTGTGAAAGATGATTGTCCATGAAGCAGGAAAAAACAACTACTATGATAATGGCCTAAAGTTATTACACTCAAAATTTTCCCTGAATTCATATAATTCATTATCTTTTATCATGATTTTTTGTGCTGGGGATCTATCTCATGACCCTGCACTTGCCAGGCAGGAACTTATACAACTGAGCTAAACCCCAGCCCCTATCATGATTTTTAAAATAAGCAAGACTATGAAGGGAATTATCAAAAAAATAAAATCTAGACACAGATCATACTTCTCCCTAAATACAAGTCTACTTTATGGAACCAGAAGACTAGATTTCCAATATTACCTTCATTGTTTATTAACAAGAAAGGCTTGGCAAGTTTCTTAAATTTACTAATGGTGAAAGTACTGATATTTTTTAAAAGATAGAAAATATATTATCACTATACAAGCATACTGTAAGGGTAATGGTTAGAATTATTTGAAAATGCTTTCTATAATACAACTTTCTATAAAAATTATCTACTTAAAAATTATCTATTCTGAAAATGAATAAATTTGGAAATTAAGAACTGCATGGTTATATGAAGAAATGAATTAAATTTCCTATAAATTTAACAAATTATTGTGAGAACTTTTTACAACTGCCAAATTGCCTAATCATGACTATGATGAACTATCTTCAAGTAGTTACAATATTAACATTATATTGTCAAGATATATTTTACTGTCTAGATATAATTAAAATGAAAATAATATAACGGCCTGAGTTCCCACCTTATCAGTTCTACACTTCCTCCTTTATGAATTTTTAATATGATTACATTTAAAATCAATTCACTTGTGCTTTATAATCCATCAAGTTCAGCCTCAGAGCCATGTTGCACATTATTAATAGGAGATGGAAGTCAGACGTATCTGGAGGAAAATGTAGGACCAATTAGGGAAGAGTAATGATGGCATCTTCAAAGGAGGAGGTTGCTAGAAAAGGTTGTATGTTATGAATTTAGTGAATCCAAAAGTTTCTGACCTCCATTATCTCACTGGTTAAAGATCACAATCTAATATCTTAGTATTTCTAAAATAAATATACAGTTAATTGGAAATATTATTAAGAACCTAAACTTATTATTTTAATACCCTGTTTTCTTGGCAACTTTACATTAGTTATTTTCCTGTCCCTATTCCATACTATGAATATTTTCCTCTCTTTTGTAGTCTTCCCTTGACTATTTGTGTGTGTTTCTATATAGGGGATTAAAAGGACTCCTTTGATCTAACTTACAGCATTAGTGATCACTATGCATCCTTGTTCTCATTAAAAAGAAAAGTGGAAAAAATAGAGATGAATGAATACAATCTCCATTATCTCAAGTCTCTTAAATTCATCAGTTTGTTTGTTCTTACATTTCAGTAACTTTTTCTAAGATCACCAACAACTTCATTATATCTACACTGAAAGTTTAATACTCTGACTGTATTGATCTCTTATACTTTGTAACATACTAATCTACTTTTTCTTTTTAAATCTCTAGCCTCTGTTGTTTTCCTGGTTTGTCTTTGTTATTGTTTGTTGTTTTACGTCCCTGATAACTCCTATCCATTTTAAATGTTTTCCTTCATCTTAAATTGTATGAACTTTTATTTCTCTTCATTTGCAAATAGGAATGTTAATTTATATATCCCGAATATTCAGTTTTATGTTTCTACTCTAAGACTGATTCAAAAACTCAAAGCTCTCACCCAAGTGATCATTAAACACTTAAATTTTGCAGTAGCAGTTAACCCACACATTACCAAAACCAGTCCACTGCTGTTGTCCAAAATCATATTCATTTCAGACTAACCACTTCTGTCTACATTTGCAAATCAGAAAGCTAGGAGTCACCCTTATTATGTTTAGAAAACAAGACCAAGTGTAAGTTCTATTAACTTTTTCTCTACAATGTGCTCATATTTTTCTACCAATACTGACTGTATTACAGCAGAATATTAACCATTAATTAAATGAGCTTCATGACAACTCTGTAGTCTGAAAATTCATTCCTTATTCTGCACTCTTTCCAAATTGTGTCATGCTGCTTTGTATAAAGTGATATAATAGAGGGTTTATATTACTAATTTGAAATATTAAAAGCTCCAGTAAAATTATAGATGTCCCCATAATAACTATAGATTTTGTGTATTATTAATCTGATGAGGAGACATTAAAATTCCAAAAGACCTTAAATAAATTAAACTCCCAAAAAGATCATCTTACATATATTAAATTATGATTTTTATTCTTTCTCACTGATGGGGAAATCTCAATATTTGGCAAGAATAAGTGCTCTGGTAGCAACTGTGTTGTCATTTGCTAGAGGTTTGATTGCACAAATCCAGGACTGAATGCACTCACTTTCTAAAGATAAAGAATGGTTCATGAGACTTACCAGATGTCTATGACACTAGATCAACAGTTAGAAAATTAATAACAAGCTAATTTTCACTTCCCAAAATTCTCACCAAATAGCTACCAAAACTCAATATTTAGTGTTGCCTAAGTACGTAACAGGTATTTAAAGATTTCTTAGCGAAGGTGGTTGAATGGAGAAAATCATACCTTTTAGTTTCATTAATTTCATCAATGGTAATTATCCAGTTTTCATACCCTGTAAAGCTAACCAGAAATGGAACAATTGTCCTCAGAAGAAGTGCACATTGTTTTTTTTCCATAAAGGGACAGTGTACATTTAAAATTATTACTTTTTGTCTTTGAGTGTGATTGACACTTAAATGAGAATTTCTTCTTATAACAAAGAAATAAATGATGGCAGCAGACTCAGTTACCACATCTTTGAAGTGTCATTCTTTCCAAGCCATCATAAGTCATGTTTTCTAAATTTCATTTTCCTTTGAACTCTGTATCTTTATGTCCAGGTGGTTAATTTTAGTGTGGAATCTAGTGTTATGCAACCTTTCTTTTGAACAAAGGAAAGTTTTTTGAACTGTTTTTTTGAACAGTACCATAGTAACTGTTGTTTTTTTTGTCATTGTCATTGTCATTGTTATTGTTTGTTTGTTTGTGCTACAGAATTACTTAAACCAGTAAATCCAGCATCTGAGTCTGGGCTAAATTGTTCCTCTCCTTGAGGGGATCACCTTTATTTATTTTATTTATTCTTCTCCTTGAGGGGATCATGTGGAACTGGAGCTACCTTGCTTTTCTGAAGCCTATATACCTCAAATCAGCTTCAGCTCAATTGTTTTACCAAATACTTCCAAGAAGATCACCTTCAATTAAATTTTAAATTTCTAGACTTGGAGTAAAATTGCTATCATTCCTTTATGTAAATATTGGGATCAAATAAAATGGTGTTCACTTATTTTTTTAAAAAGAGGATTGTGTCATTGTTTTAATGGATTAATCATTGCTACCAGTCTACAAGCACCATGGGGACAAAAAGAAAGCTTATTTTCTTTACTGCTATCTTCCTGACCTCTCCTAGTGCCATGTATAAAAGCTAATTAATACATAATAAAGAAATAAACTAATAAAATATAAATAACTGAAATATTAGGGAATTTTAATGAAGTAGGAACAGAATCAAAATTTATGTTGTTAAGGAGAAACATGCGATGTGAGTATATATTTAAATTGTCATCACATGAAGACTAATTAACTCAAGAACTGTTGTAACTTAAAATGTAAAAAAGTAAATGATGACATTTAACAC
This sequence comes from Hydrochoerus hydrochaeris, assembly GCA_004027455.1. Taxonomy (NCBI): domain Eukaryota; kingdom Metazoa; phylum Chordata; class Mammalia; order Rodentia; family Hydrochaeridae; genus Hydrochoerus; species Hydrochoerus hydrochaeris. Next base: position 79,439 of record PVLA01002963.1, read on the forward strand.
CTTGCTATAAAACTTACTATAATTTTATTTTTAACACCTTGCTATAAAACTTACTATAATTTTACTTTTTCAAGTTTAAGTTTCAAGCATGTTTTCTGATAAAAATTTCAAAGAAGACATTACTGTTTAGAAAAAATTATCATTGAGTAAAAGACACAACAGAATGTAAGGTTCTATAGCAGTCCTAATTCTTAGATAGAAAAAAAGACACTTCCCACTTCCAAACTAGTATAATAATAAAGATTGTAAGTTGTAGAGATTAAAAGAAACTCATATGCAGTGTAACATTATAGTATTAAAACCTGAACACAACATAGAATCTTTCATTTGACATATTCACTCCCTGTACGTGTGTGTGTGTGTGTGTGTGGCATGTGTGTGTGTGGGGCGTGTGTTTATATGCATGTCCTTTTTCAAGCTGCACTGGGACTGGGCTGTATGGATATATAAAACCCAGTCTTGATTTCAGGGAATTCTAATATGTATCTCTTAATAGCACCATCATAAAATCTATCCCAACCATGAGAGTATGATAAATTTGCCCCAACATTGCCCCTATGAAGGGTGAAATGGGAATTTATAAAGCTTCTGTAATACACAGTAAAATGATGATCAGTTTTAAAAACTACAGAACAATGAGACATTTTCTTAAGCAAAAATTATGTCAGAGTGAGGTAGGATATAAGAAATCAAAATAGGTAAAATAGTAAAAGGAAACACAATATTTTTTTGTTTCCCTCACCATCCCAATACTGCATTAGGTTTTCTATAATCACTCTAGTTAGAGTTTTACCTTATTATCCTTGCTATCTAACACTCACTAATAATTCTATTTATGCTTCACATTGACCTGTGTTAAAATTCTTTTTCTGTGATAAATCAAGAACTTGTCAGTTTGAGGTTCCTTTTCCCTCTTTGGATGAACTCTTCAGACTCTTTTTGATAATGAGAGGAATCATACACCCTGTTTTAGACATATCTAAGATGCTGTTTGCTATAGAACAATATTTGAATTAAGATAAATGATTAAGTCATTTTATGAGGTAGAATATTAGTTGGTTATAATTGATAATTTTCCAGAAACTGAAAATATGGGAACTATCTCTTCTTAGGCATGGAAAAGAGCTAGGCATTGAAGCACAGCCAAGTATTCTGGGTTTTTAAAATAAGCTTCATTGTAGTATAGTATTTTATTATCAGAAAGTGGGGAAATATGCCTTTATTCATAAAGAATGAATGCACATGAAGGTGAAATCTAAGCTAAATGAACGTATTAACATCATGGGCTTGTTACGTGAATGTAAAGAATACTAATTCTGCTACCAAACAATTGTATGCTAAGTAAATGATTATAATTAGGAAATGAGACCAATGGCAGGTTAGATTTTAGTGACAATACAAGATTAATGATGAGGTCAAATTTTCTTATTCCTAAAAATACGAGAAAGAATATAACTTTTTTAAACCAAAAGATCATTTGTGATTATATCTAGGGTACCTCATGTTAAGCTTAAACTGGAAGAATACAATACGGAAATGAGTTGCCAATGACTTAATGAAACTTCCAACTGCTCTGTAGTTGCAGGAAGCTGAGAAAGCCATAGCTTTAAAGCTCATGAAAACACAAAGCCAGATAATCTATAAAATCAACAACTTCCTTGAACCCACCAGAAATCTCAAATTGTAAGATAAGTTTGTAGGTTCAATTTAGGGAAAGTTAGGTTGTCCAAGGGGGTCGATTTATGTGTGGAGGGAGAACATGGGAGGAAAGCAGAGAAACTGAAAAACCTTGTAGAAATTCAACTAAACTTTTTAATGAATTGCTAAAAGCTGACTGTGGACCATTCAGAGAGAATAAAACCTGAGGGAGCCATTACTGGAAGCAGGCTTCTAACCCATTTGCATACTTTTCCTCATCAACTCTACTACCGTGTTCATGAGAAAGATTGAGGGCAGAGAGGGAACAAAAAGAGCAACCCACTGTGAGGTTTCCGCTCGAGAAATAGTACAGCCACTATGCTAGTGAAAGCATGAAATACTACCTTCATCCTTTAACCAAAGCACTAAAAGGTTAAAGTAAACATAAGGCAAAATAAAGATTTATAAGAGATTAATTCGTATCAGTATATAATCCATCCATCACATTAATGTGGCTTTTACAATTTTACTCGGTTCTTAAATACTGAAATGCACCAGAAAAAATTTTTTCTTAAAAAGTTCTTCCTAAACATGGTCTTTTATAATACATAGCTTAAGTGTTCTTTTCAACTATGAAATGTTTGTTATGTTTTTAAAGGAACTACTGATTTGCTCCAATTAAAGGGCACTTTCAACTCAACCTTCTAAGACAGTATACTGAGGCTGCTGTCATCCACTTTCTAAAAGTTACTTTCACTGTTATTTATCATAGATCATATCACCCTGTTAAATCCTTATAGTACTGGTCATTCACAACTAGTAAATTACAGTCTATTCATGACTTTATCTCAGTGCCTGGTTAATAACAAAAAATATTTAGAAGCTATTGACATCAGTACCCCAAGTTTTGTACTTTTACACATATTAAACTCGAGAATGATATCAAAATTTTGTAAATTCTTTTGCCTGTTCAACAGTCCTGGGATGGCCCTGGCAGTCTTATGATCTAAATTCTACACATCCTTCTTCATATACAGTAAAGGGGAGGAAAATCTGTGCTTCCGTAACACAATAGTCAACTCTAGAATTTCTGTGACAATTTTGACTTTGCTTTGATTGACCAGATTTAGCTCTGAAAAAGGCTGGGAAGCAGTATGACAAACTCAAATCTAGTGGCTGAATATCTTATGACAAAAGAGTACCTGAAAAGTCCTGACTTAACTGATGCAATATCTGGTAAATTTTACCTCTGTTGAATTTTCTTCTTGTTAAGTATTTGAAAGTTGGTAGAAGGGCCCACAGGGATGTTACTGGACATGATTCAAAAAGTTGTCATTGAAAATCATGTGAAATTGAAAGTTTTCATGTTTTACAATTATCTTACCAAGGAATGATGTGTAAATTTGTTTACTTCTCTGAAAACATATGCATAAGTCTTGCACAAAAACAAGGAATGAAAAAGAGGAGGGAAAGAAATGAAAGGGGATTTAAAAAAAGAATAAAGATGTGTTGTGTGCGTGCACCAACTCCACACATGGAACATAAACATTATGTGTTACACACATGTACTAATTAAATTAGATAAAAGGGAACAAAACTGAAAACAGGAAGTCTTTTACAGTTAAGGCAAAACTGGGGTGGTGATTTGTAAGATGTTAATATTAGTATCAATGATAAAATTTTACTGCTTAAAAAATTCTTGAAGACTGTCTTACTCAGATCCTTTATTGTGAAAGAGAAAATTTAAACATGGATTTTAAATGCATTCTCAAACCTATAATGCCAGTTAGTAAGAGAAGCTTTTTATTTTATATCATAATTTCAGGTTAGAATTTTAATGAGAGCATTGTTTAAATGAGAGTCTTAGTTTGCTGTCTGTCCATCTTTATTCCCACTGTAACATAAATGTAGACAAAAAGCTCTTATTGATTCACTTCCATTCCTTGGCCAGACTCCATTATCAAAAGTGGTGGCTGAAGTTTATGTAGCCTCAGAGAAGTGACATGCAGCTGATAGCAGAGCAAAGGGAAAAAATTTCACTGCAGGGGTTTGGAATGTAGAAGATGAAGCATTTGTGTCCCTTGTATTCTTCGAGCTGATTCTTCAAGATTCCATGAAATAGAATGCCCAAAACAGATCATTGGAACAGCTGACACTTTCTTGAATTGCCAGGAAGATCCTTTACTATGAAGTGTTCTCCGCCAAAAGACAAGCCTTAAAATGCTACCAAACTGCAGCTGGGGTTTTAGATTGGAAAAGATGCATGACAGTCTCAGAGTATTTAGCTAGTTAGCTGTAACGGTGCACTCAAGAAATGCTATTAGTTTTGCAACAATGTAATAATAAAATATATGCAACATTCAAGTTTTGAATTTCTGATGCAATATTTTGTTTCCCATTTACTCCATCATGTCAAGATTTTACTGTGACAATCACATATGCTCTTCAGCCCATGTACACTAGTACAGATATGTAAGTTGAAGAACTAAATATGCTTTCATCAGTTAGAAAGAATCTACTGGCCTGATTTCTGCTCTTTCTCTTTGATTAGAATTTGAGTCAGCCAGGCATGGTGGCTCACACCTGTAATCCCAGTACTCAGGAGGCTGAGGCAGTAGCATTGCTACCGGTTTGAGGCTAGCCTGGGCTACAGTGATTTCAAGGAATGCCTGAACTACAAAGAGAGACTCCCTGTCTCAAGCCTACCTCCCCGAATAAAACAACAAATAAAACCAAACCAAAACAAAAACTCAATTTGAGTCAAACCTGCCTTTGTTCTATTTAGGGGTTAAATACTTATCTTGGTTTCTGCTTGAGTGCTATACACTCCCTCTATTCTAACTGGCTTATGGCTTTTTTCCCCAAGTGTGACATCTTTTGAAAATCACTTTTAATTCTACTTGATAGGAATTAAATTTTGTAAATTTTTTCCCTTTCTAGTCTTAATTGTGTGCTTCATCTATTTTGAAGCAAACTCCATTGCTTATCTTAGTCTCCATTAGTCTTAGCATCTTTATGCCTCCATGAATTCATGTAGTTTTTTCTTTGAAATTAAAAAAAGAAATCTAGTATATGGATACATATGTTTAAGAAATACTATAAATGTTTTATTCATAAAGTTATTGAGACTGATATTCAATTACAATCATCTCATTTAGGAATATATTTTATATAAAATATATAGGAGCATATGATATAAATATGCATGTAAGCAAAAGAAAAATAACAGAAATAAGTATTACTTAATTGTCATTAATTGTCTACAGATAACTTCAATACAAAAAATGTTACATAGTTGCCACAAATAAATATGTGTGAATTCAATGATTTATTCATCTTTGGTTAAACACTGATTGAACAACTAAGCTAATTAGGTTTTATGGAAGATGGATATTTGAGGTATACATTCTTTATTATTAAGTTTATTCTCAATAAAGCAAGAAAACATAGAGTGGCTATTCATTTATATTGCTAACTGTGTCCTAGGAGACCTTTCCTACATGGTGTTTGAATTGAAAACAGAGATCCCACTTTGAAACTGTGACAGGTGGGGTGCTGCAAAGGTTTTATGGACAAAGCTGATTCCTTTTAGCAATATTTCAGCTGAAAGATGTATCTTGGAAGCATGAATAATATTGAATATTAAGCTTTAGATTAAAAATCTTGAGTAATTAGAAAAAAGTAAGTTTTTAAATTGGATAATCTCTATAAACCCTCAATCTTTGGATTTATGAACATTATTAAGTGAGATTTAAAAAAATACCTAGAATTAGGTTCTCATCTAGTCGTAACCAAAGGAAAGCCTGTATAAATCAACTAGCTTCATTTGCTTTGAGGTATACTACTGGCTTTCAGTGAATTTTGATATCATATAGTTAAATCACATACTATTAGTTGGCCACTAGTTTTTACGCAGAAAATATCTCTTGATGTGAGGTCCTGATGGTTACAATTCTCTCTGTTACTTTCAGGGACGCCACTTTTGTTAAAACCACTGACTCTTCACTTCAGCTTTAGTCAGTGGATTGAAAATTCTACCCTGTGTTTAAGGTGACACTGTCATTTCTGAACTCATATTCTAAAAAGTGCTGTAAAGGTTCATTATACAATCACAGGCCAGGAATCACTTTACTATCAATCACCTTTGCCCTTGCCTTACATAACCCTGCTTCTTTATCTCAAATATAATCTCAGATTTCAGATTTGATTTCCTGTTTCCGCACTTCGATGTATGATAAGTAATTTTCTTTTGAAAAACTTGTTTTAGTGATTGAACTACTGTGTAGAAGGAAACTCTGTCTAGTTGTGTAACATCAATACAATGAATATGAATCTCTAAAGTGAGGCCCAATGACCCATGTTGTAGAGAAGCATTTTTTTTTCATCTTCTGTATTACAATTACTTACTTTCTATCTATGCTTATTCTAGTATATTTAAAATATACCCCTATGCAGATATATATTTAAAAGTTACATATTATAATCTTACATGTGTGATTTTAATGTAAATTAAGTGGTAGTGCAAATGCTAACTTCTTATTAATCTCATTTAACGTTGTTTTTGAGTTCTACACATGTTGTCGTATACACATGTAATTCATTGATTTTGAGTTTTACAGAATGTTATGCCAGAGATTAAGAACACATTCTGCTTGAAGTAGATATCGAAAGCACTTTGACTAACACACAAATGCAGACAAAACTGTGATAATCACATAGCACATGCATGTCCATTTATAAATATGTGAAATATCTAAAGACGATTGTAATAATTTGAACTCCTACATTATAAAACAAAAACGTAAGTGTGCCAAATGCTTTCAGTTTTCTTTCCAGAATGGTTGAATATATTTACTTGGTCTGAGCACTCCTGTTGATTTCCTGCATCTTCTTTACTTGGTCAAAAGTAGCACACAAAATTTGGAAGACCAAGAGAATTATAAAAATAAGGTGAATTTTTCAACCTAATTTCAGAACAAATGGAAAAAAGACTAAAAAGAGTGCTCAAGAAGATTAATGCATTCCTTTCTTAGTAATAGGGACCATTATTAATTAGTAATAGGGACCATAGTAATGAAAAAATGTATAAATATATTTTTTTCTTTTGAGCACTTTCTCTTTCATTATTACAATATCTACTGTATATTTTAGATATTATTACTCTTTCAGATTTTTTATAATAGGGAAACAAGATGATATTTACAAATGTGAGTCTGATTTATTTCACTTATGATTATGCTCTCAAGTTGCCTCCATTTAGCTATAAAAACCTCAAGATTTTTTATAGTTGAGTAATATTCCATTGTAAATAGATACCACATCTTTTTCATCCTCTCTGCAGTTGATGGGCATTTTGATTGTTTCCAAGATTTAGCTATTACAAACTGTGCTGCTATAAACACAGATGCACATACACTAAGCTTTGTTAGTTCATCAGAAAGAACAGTTTGTGCTGTCATTACTTGATCGTTCACTTGTGTGTCTAGGTTTTATAAGCTGAACAACTAACTCTGAGATAACAATATGCAATTAGTGTTAATTCCCTACTTTTTTTCTTTTTTGAAATTCTGTATTATTTCTGTCCTTTTTTTTCTGTCTGGCTTTTTAAAATAAAAAAAGTTTTTCTTTATTTTGTTAGGTGGGTGCTGATACCAACTGAGCAGAGCTGTACAAGAAGCTTCCCTGTAGAAAGTACAGCATAGACTACCTGCTGAAGGGAGCTCACTCTACACCAAGAAGGACAGTTTATGCATGTGAAACATTTGTTTCTATCCTCATCAGTTCAATCAATCATTTTACATGATGAGAAAAATGGTTCGACAGTGTTAGTAAGATCCCATCTGTATGAAAGGAGAAAAAGAAAAATATTTTTATTCACATAGTATATACGTGAATATTTCTTTTTTTATTGCTATAGTTGGTTTAGCCATAAAGTCTATTTTTAGGGAGAGTGTGAATGGGCCCTTTGAAAAGACAAGCCATCTACTAGGGCATATCAGCGCTCAACTTAATAAGTGTTGTCTTAACTTTAATCAAGGTTTCTTTCAGGATTCTCCTGGGATCATAGAAGATATCACAGATTTTAGACCTCAAAAAAAGTGTAAAATGGACCAAACTGATGTATTACTTTGGACAAATTCCAAGAGAAATTTATGTCCAGGTCTGAAAATGAATGAATTAATTTCTCATTTCATGTTTTGCCCAGTCTTCTTGTACATATTTCAATAAGTGACTCCAATGAGTAATGCTTAAGCATTCTAATAACATAATGCCAGGAATTCATAGACTTGTCAAAATTTGAATATAAATTAATTTGTAGCACCAAATTCTCAAGAAAATTTTAAGACTCAAGGGCTAAATTTATTGAAAGTAAAAGTCCAATGACATTAAAGCACAATATGTATAGCCAAAAGAGGTATTTTGCCCTCCTGGGTTCAAAGTTTTTAATTAACTTAATTTAGATTTACTACTTTCTTGACACAATTATTTAATCTCACTGAGAAACCTCCTTTGTATATTAAGCAGATGAAGTAATCTTTTCCTGAGCTGCTTTTTGAAAGAACTGCATTTCCTCATGTTCTTAAAAATTGCATTATCTCACTACTAAAGTAACTAAAAAGAGATCCTGAAGAGTTTTAATGAGCAAAAGGCAGACATCTTTATATACATTTATTCCATACTGAGACCATAGTATATAGCAGGCAAGACTGAGTTTTCAAAGCTCCTCTGAATTTCTAAATACACTAGTATCCAAAATCAGAAAGGTAGGCAGGGGAAATGTTGCCAACTGTCTAAAAATGCCAATTATGTGAATCTAACCAGAATTCATAATCTAGAAATTTAAATTCAACTACAAGACCCTCCAAGAAAGCAATTAATTAATCACTGAACACTGTCTGTAGGTCCTGGAATGACTATATTAATTTCCTATTTTTACTGGAAAACAAAACAACTTTTTTAAAAAAAGCACAAAAAACCCCCCAAACTAAAAAAAAAAAAGCACAGATCTAATGGCTTAAAATACAAATTCGAATTTTTTGTAATTCTGATGTCCTTAAGTCCAAATTGTTTTCAGGCCTGCATGCTTCTGCTAAGTGTGAGTGTACAGAATTTTCTGCATTCATGACATTTTCAGCCCCTAGAGGCTGCCTGAAATCCATGCATTATAGTGTGACTTGTCTCTAATTTCTATTTCCCATGTCTCATTTTCTTCTCTTCACTGTGGCCACCCTGACTTATTTATATAAAAAGTCTTACAATCACATCAAGTCCACTCAGATTATACAGCTTTGTCAATACCCTTAGTGACATCTGTGAAGATCCTTCTGCAATGTGAGGCAAAACTTCCACAGGTTCTGGGAAATAAGATATGGATACATTTTGGAAGTCATTATTGGGTCTGTCATAGCAGTTTGGAAATTTAGTAAGTGAGTTATCATCTCACAATGTTTCCCATCCAGGTTATTAAAAAAATAATTTCATTTTATGGTGGGACATTCATTTATAGAAATTTCATTTGTATAGGTTTTATTTTCCTAGTTAATATCAAATATATGTATTGCATTTCATTGAAAATCGAAATGATTGGAAAATGTGTAGATATAAAGCATAGCTTGAAAATTTATGTATTTGTTTCCTTATTGTTGTAATAAATTACCACAGTGTTGTAAAATAACACCAATTCATTATTTTTCTCTTCTGGATGTCAGATTTCAGAAATGGGTCTTACTGAGCAGGAATCAGAGTTTCAGTAGATTTCATTCTTTCTGGAATATCTAAAGCAGAATTTCTTTGCATGTCTTTTCTAGCTTCTTTTCTCTACTTTAGTATTTTCTTCTGTAATGTCTAATCTTCAAGTAATCAGAGAAGTTCTCTATATAATACATGCTCATCCCTGGGCTTTTCACTGAGTTTTAAGTTTTTAATTTCATTTTTTATTCAATTCAGATTTTCCTTTTCTTTGATAGCACGTTTTTTCTCCCAGTGTTAAGGATCAATCCTAGGACCTCATGAATTCTTGCAAGCACTCTACAAACAAGCTGTATCCCCAGCCCTAATGTACTTTAGAGATCTTGGCAGCTAGTCCCATAATCTCGTCACTCTGGGTCTCTTTCTCCTTAACAATTTGATAGCTGATATTTAATACATTTACTACTTTTTATTTAGAAGCTAAACATTAGTTTTCTAATTTTAAATGCTACATTTTGTTTAATGCCTTTAATGAGTGCTAGATTTTGTTCTTTTAGTGACTTGATTTATGTGTAGATTACTGTGATCCTTTCTTGAGGCTTTGGCTTTCAGTTTTTCTTCCTGCACAATAAACTCAGAGCCTAATTAATGATAAGTATGTCACATACCTTTGAACTTCATTCCATCCCTTGTAACTAATTTTAAAGTTGCTTTTTTTAAAATTGGAAATCAAACTCATGACCTCATGCTTGCCAGACACATGCTGTACCACTGAGCTATAAACCTGCCACTGTTTTAAACGTTGTTAGAGAGTTACCTATATTTGAGAATTGTATTAACTGTGTTATAACTCTACTTATGTGTCTTCTAAATATTCTTGGTGTTTATAAGGGTTTTCCACACTGACTGGTTAGAATGTGAATGATACCAAGCTCTTCATGGATTTTGTTCAATGCATACTTCTCAATCACTCTTTCCGAGGCTCATGAGTTTCATTCTGTGGATGCATGACCTGAGCTTACCAACATGTGTACAGGGCTTTTGTTCAGACTTCTAACTCATCTATGTGCTTCCCTCCTATCCATCACTCTAGTCCACAAATTCCAGCTGTCACAGCTTCTTTGAATCTGATTTGTGTCTCTTCCATATATAAAGCTATTCATTTTACTGATTTGTAATTGGGCCTTATACTTGAAACCCTGATGAAGTGTAGATAGTTCAATGCAACTGAACCACACTTGAGAAACAAACAATTACTAGCAGAAACAAAGTCATGATAATAAACGTTACACTGGACATTGACCAGTTATATTATTTTGATTCAGAGATTAAGTCACTGCTAAATTTGTATAGTCAACATTGAAGTTTTCAATAAATCTATAAAATAAATGATATATTTTAAAAATAAATAAACTTAAACCAAAAAAATTCTTTTGGTTAGATATATAATTTCTTCTCTACTTGAACATTATTATTTTATAAGTTAATCTAAGTAATAAATATAAACAGTGCTTTAGACTCATTAGTAAAACATAAACATTAGATTCAAATAAAAATGATGGTTGTGGTCTTCCATTATTATGAATATTATAACTATATTTATTGATTATTCTACTGCTTAAAGCTTACAAGGTACTTTGTCTTCTAAACCTCATTAAACAAGATAAAAAATTAAAACACAGAGTATTAATTTTTTATAATCTATTACTTCATGCCAAATACATTTTTAGAACAAAGGCTAAAAGTTGACCAGTATCACATTAATGTGAAGAGAAGGCCTATCTGGTCATCTTTAATGAAATACAATGCCATGTTTTAAGATCAGAAGTCAGCCCACCTGGTTTTGTTCATTACTACCAATGAAACAAAGAAGTTATCTAACTCTCTAATGATGCTCTGTCTTTGTTGAAACTTACAATAGTAGTTAAATCTAACACAATATTTCTGAAAAGATAAAATAAAATAATATATATAAAGGTTTTAGTAGTGTGAGGGGCATACAACAGTACTTACGCTCAGTAAATACTGAGCCTGATTAAATATTTTTGCAAATCTTTTTAATATTAAAAACAAATGAATGAGAAGCATGAAATTGTGTGTCCAAAAATATTTGGCCTATTCAAACAGTCAATGAATTTGATCCATGGATTAGCAAAACATTCTTTTTACATTTGATCATCTAAATTTTTGTTCTAGTCTCCTAGAAAGAATAAGTTTTTGATAGAATGATAAAAATGTTTCTGGGACTCTTTTCATTCACTGTGATATTGTCTTAATCTGTCTGGGCAGTTACAACTAAATGTCAGAGACATGGGGTCTTCTATGCAATGGCAATGGATTTCTCACTGGAAATTAGAAGTCAAGGAAAATGTCCCAAAGTGTATGGTCGTGTGAGGGCCCCTTTCTTTCATTGATGACTTTTCACTGGGTTGCATGATTCAAAGGTGATAGATCTTAGCAAAGATCTTTTCTACTTAAGAAAAAGAGTCCATATGTATAATGTAATGATTTCCTAATAATGGCTTTGAAAGTTTGGCAAAATATAAATTTTAATTTTGTCCCCAAGCAGTCTGTTCTAACCTAACCACTGCAAGTGTTTTGTACCATTTTAATTCATTCTCCCATATCTGTAATTTTCTTTAGGACATATTTATCTTATTTATTGTTGACTTAATTTGAACATAAAATAGCATTTCTTAAAATATCCTTTGGACAACGAATGAACAAGACTCTGGGAAGCCTTTTGTGTATGATCAACATGTATGCGTGGGAGCGTGAGTATAGAGGTAGTAGATTTAAAAATCTTTAAGAATTACTTATTGTCACAAATTTTCATATTGGTTAAGATATCAACCCAAATTTATGGAACCCCATTACTTCCTCCCTTCTTCTTCTCTGACTTTTAAATTTATGAATAATTTTTAAATAATAATAATTTTGAAAGAAATAGTATAAGAGATGATAAGATTTAATGTTTTAAAAAGCCATGGAATACATGGTTTGAGGATTAAACCACTGGTAGTTATAGAATAATCTGTCTACCTATCCCTTTTGTCCCCATCTCTGTGCCTTTCAAACTTCCCACGAAGTCCCTTATTTTGGAGTATCCATGTAGAGGATATTATTTTAGAAGGCAATCAGAGATGTCGTGAAAAACAATTAGATGGAAAAAAGAGAAAGTAAGCTTTAACGATAGAGGCCTATAACTGCCTCAAAGCAGAAGGGATTGTGGGCATTTTCAAATTGTGTCCTTTGACATTCTGAATTATACAATGAAGTTTATTTATTGTTTCTGGATTTAAAGAGATTTAAGTCCATTCAAATTGCCACTGTTTCAACACCTGCAAGTTTACAAGCTCGTATACACAAACACACACGCTTGAGCACACAAAAATAGTAGTCAATCCCAATATATACTAGAAAGATCAGGGCTTTCCAGGGAAGATATTTAAAGTAAAAATTGTAGCACAACCGCTTACAGAGTTAGCTGGCGAAAGAGGCATTTATGCGGAAAGGAAAAACATGACAAAATATTGCATTTTATATGATATTCAATTCTATCACAACCTTGATTTCCCAGAAGTCAGATATTTGCCTTTTAAAGAATAATTTAACTATCAAAAATATTTATTTAAAGGTACTGGGCTTGGAATCAAATTTTCAGGTTTAAGTATAAAATTTTTCAATTTGGTACTGTGACCTCAGGCATATCATTCATTTTTAGGCGTATTATACATATTTCATAGACTCTTAAAAACCCTAAAGCACTTAATTAAAAAAAAGTCTACAAGGAGAAATTGTGAATAAAAAGGGAAAAAATTAACAGATATAAATAGTCACAGTGGTATATATGGATTAATTTAAAATAGGTTACTACTCTCATTTCCAGATCATTTCAAGGTCACACCAGCATAATGCATATATCTCACAACTTAGGGTATGTGTAGTTTATTTAATTTTTCAGTGGATATTATTCTTATTCCAAATTATTAATGTTTTCTTAATTCATTTATTTCTGTTAGGAAGATTGAGCAAACTCAGGAGCAAATCCTGGCTTTGCAACTTGTTAGAGTTATATTATATAAAATGTTACTAAACTTTCTAAGTTATAAAGTCTTTGATGACAAAGGAGGAAATAAGAAAACTTAAAAAGTTTTATGGTTCATATGGGTCGGGTTAGTTCAAAGTATTTAAATCATGTTTTCCTTTTTATTTTAAAAAGAAAGAACAAGTAAAATGATGATATAAAATTTCAAAACAAGATAATAGGGTAACAATGGTACACTGAGTATTATTATTTTCAAAGTAGTGATTACAAGCTGTAGGCATGAAAAATGTGTCAAACAGTATAAGCACACATCTTTCTTTTCAATGAACTAATAGAAATTAATAGTATAACTATCTTGTATGTATATATATATTTTTCTTTTTTTCTCCTTCTTTTCTTCTTTCCTCCATCCCAGTTTCTCTGTTATTTTGTACAGTTTCTTCCCATTTCACAATGTCTATTGTACATTTTGTATCTCATTTATTCTTTAAGCTTCAGACACTAGGGAGACAATACAATGTTTACACGTGAGTCTGATCTGTTTCACTTATGAGTATGGTCTCAAGTTGCATCTATTCACCTGTAAAAGTCTCAAGTTTATCCTGTTTGAATAATACTCCTTTGTATTAAAATACCATTTCTTTTTTATCCAGTTCTCAGTTGATGGACATTTGAGTTGTTGCCAAGATTTACCTATTACCCATTGGGCTGATATAAACATAGGTGCACATAAATCACTGTGGTATGGTCCTTTTAATTTTTCTGGGAAAATACCCAGAAGAGGAGTAGCTGGGTTGAATGGAATCTCCAATCCTAGTTTTTTGAGATATTTCCATACTGATTTCCCTAGTGGTTTTACCAGTCTACACTGCTACCAATAATGAAGAAGAGTTCCTTTTTCTCCTCCAACATTTGTTGTTGGTAGATTTCTTGATAATATTCATTCTTTATGGGATGAAATGGAATCCTAGCATTGTTTTAATTTGCATCTCTTGAATGAACAATGATGGTGAACATTTTTTTGTATGTTTATTTGCTGTTCCTATTCCTTCATGGGTAACTATTGATCTTAGATGCCCATTTTTGGATTGGATCTTTGAATTTGAGGGTGATCTGAGTTTTTCATTTCTTTGTATGTTCAAGATATAAGTCCTTTGAGGAACAGCTGGCTAAGATTTTTTCCCCCATTTTGTGGGTTATCTTTTCACTCTGTTGGAGATTTCTTTTGATGTGTGAAATATTTTCAGTAAGATGAGATCCCAGTTATTGATTCAGAAGTGTTTCTCTTGTAGTCTGGGTTTTGTTCATCAACTCTGCCTACACCATGAGCAAGGGATAACTTTCCATTTTCTGATATCCTCTTCAATCCTCTTCAATCTTCTTTTTCAATATATATATATTTCTTCCTTTGTTCCTAAGTATTTCATTTTTTTGGAATCTTATTGTGAAAGATGTGGTTTCCCTGATTTCTCTCTCAGGAAGTTTTTTACTTGTGTACAGGAATGCTACTGATTTTTGAGTGTTGAATTTATATCTAACTATACTATCAAATTTGGTTATTAAATCTAGAATTCCTTCAGTGGAACTTTTGAGGTCTTTTATGTAGAGTATCTTGTTATCTGCAAATAATGAAAATTTAATTGCTTTCTTTCCTATCCCTTATTCCTTTTGCATCTCTCTCTTATCAAACAGCTCTGGCTAATGTTTCCAGAACCATACTGAATAGGAGTGGTGATAGTGAAAAACCTTGTCTTGTTCCTTAATTTAGAGTGAAAGCTTTCCGTTTTTCACCATTTAGTATGATGTTGACTATCGCTTCGTCATAGATGAATATTATGGTTGATACATTGTGCCAACTTGAGAAGCACTCCAGCCAAGTTTGCCTTGGAAATTTTGTTGGGTGTGGATTTAATCTTAGCCTCTGGATGTGGTAGCTACAATTGGTCTTCTGTTGGCAGGGTTCTGAAGAGCCACTGCTGGCTCCTCACTGTTGCTTCAGACACTTCCATGTTGGCAGTCCTACTGATTACCCCACCCACTAAAGGCACATGTGTGCCTGCATGCTTGGAATCTACCTGGCCTGGGTGACGCTGATGGCGGCCCAATGGCTCCACCCACAAAGGTGCTTGTGCAAGGGGGTCCACATACAAAACATATTTTCTAATTTAATCTTCATGTATCTTATAAATTAGTCTGTTTTATTTCCTCATTTGAAATAAGGTCAAGAGAAATTTAGAAATGTGAAAGATTCGAAATAAGATAAAGCAAAAATGTAGATATAAGGTAATAGAGCTGTGGTTTGAAAATTGTCAGATTCTAGAAATGCTCTATTATTCTATACCTTCCCTGTTTACTTCTAGATGAAATGAAGTAAAGACACTTATCTGCAGAGAAAAGCACCTGACACTGAAGACCTATCATTTATTTAATGTCAAAACAGGGCAAAAAGAAAAATAAATCATATTTCATTGACATTACTGTTGACGACTATGGGTGTTGATTCTCCGTTTGGATGATACCACTCTTTTCCTATTAGTATAAAAATAAACATGAAGAGAATATTTAAAAATATAAAATAGAAGAAAGAGTAAGAAGACAATACATTTTCATTAAAAATGTTGAGTAAGGAACATACCTTCTGCAATGCACATCCCTGAAGATTAGTACTTAATCTCGATCCTGCTGGCTTTCAGAACATTGTATCAGTGAAGAATTCAGCCCTGACAAGCTTTCCTTCTTTCACATGAATGCGTATGATTTTGCATTAGAATTCACACTGTAAAATCTGACACGCCAGACGTAACCTTATCCCTTACAAATGCAGTTTGTTGGATACATTTTCAAGGAACACGTCACCATACTGTTTTGTGTGTTTGATCTACAAAACATTGGGAATTGAAACTCTACAATCAAAATCTTCCTTAGAAGAGTTTCTGTCAGACTGGTGGACTGGTATAGAAAGATCAAAAGTGGCCTACTTACAGCACATGAGGAAAACTCCTGCAAAACTTTGGAAAATTTTCAGAAGGTATCAACAAATATTCTCAAATTAAACTGGAATGCTACATTCTTCCTGACAAGTGTGACTTCTTGTGATGAATTATAATGGAGGTTGAAACTCCAAGGTTTCTTGAATTCCTCAGATCTTACCCTGTTCCTTAAGTCCTAAGTATAATTTAAATTCATATTTATACAATCAGAGATAAAATAAACATTTTAAATCATGAGTCTTGTTCAAATTTTGATACACTTTTTGGTTATTTAGTTCTCACACAGATATATCCTTTGTTGATTTAATTTGTACTTTGTAGGGAAATTCTTTTTAGAAAGCACAATACTTTTTCTGATTTAGATATTCATTTCTCCTCTAATTCTTTGAAATACAATTGCTTAATGCCCACTTCTCAGTTAATTGTTGATGGCAAGTCTGTATGGTTAAAGAGGAAAAATAATAACTCTAAAAGCTCTAATTTACCCTAAATGTTTTTATAAAAATCACTTATCCCTTTAGAAGTCAGAAAACAGAATACTACCCATCTAAATTATGTCAGTAATAATGCATTCAAATTTCTATTTTACTTAGCATTCATGAAACCTAACCAAGAAAATAAGATTACTTTTAGTCATTCCAGAACAAAAAATAAAGTGAAAGATGTAGATAAAATTTCATTTAGAATAGAACAACACAAGTTTTCCATTAAAAAAGATGTTACCAAATGAATAGAGAATTGCTCTTTGTTATTGTCAATGAAATCATATTAAAACAAGTAAAAGTATTATGTTTTTACTTTTACAGTATTATACACTCACTACATTAAAACTCCTTGATAATGAAATTAATTACAATCCTCTCATCACAGCCTCCATTTAGCAGTAGAGCTGGAATTGTAAGACACTGTGTTAAGTTGAAAAGTTAAATCTTTTTGCACAAGCCCACGGTATTCCTTACTAGCGGAGTGTAATGTTTAAATTTCATGTTTACATTTTTTTTTCTAGGAATAAAATGGATGAATTGAGGGGAAAATGAATTTAAAATATGTGTCTGAAAATAAATGTATTTATTAGATAATAGTCTTTTAAAATCAATGATGTCAGTATTAGAATATAAATAACTTTTATTTATAGCACATTAGTATTCAATTTTGTATATATTCACCTTTTATTTATTTAATATCTACCTCTGTTTCTCTGTAATGTAAGCTACACAAGGAAATATTTTTTATATTTGAGGGTGTCTTGTTTATATCCACTCAGGAGATTGTCTGGCAGATGATTATGTATTCATTATATTGTGTGATGATTAGTGTTATGCCCCACATCACCCTTCTCCTTTGAGTCCCTGATGAAAGTTAACAGTTGCCATACTCTGAGCTCTAACACAGAGTATGGCACCTGCTACACTTTTATTCTGCTTGATGCTGGGATTCCCTGACACCAGGGCTAGGACACTGGTCAGCTGTGAGGTCACCCAAAACATATTGCTTCAACAACAGTGCTTTCACATGCTCTTCTTCTCTGCCTGTTCACTCTAAACCATGCACCAGTATCATTACCTCAATGATATGGTTTGAAACATATGTGTGTTGTTTCTGCAAAACTTTGTTTTCCTATCATGTGCCATGTTCACACTGACATGCTTCAAATTTACGTAATGTTTTTTAAAACGATGTAGTATTGTCCCTCTGTTCCTTTCTATTAGAAATTTTCAGTATAGAGATAAAACACTAACATGAATGTATAAGAAGATATGCAAAATAAAGAGCAGTCATGATGCTCTTTTAAGCTTGGTATCACAAGAAAATTTCACAGTCTGTCTTTAGAGAATGGAAAGCCTACCCATAAAACGGAAAATTCAGACATACTAGATTCATTAGCTTCCCTGTAAACTGATTTATATTATAGATTTTACATATCATCAGTTTTATCAGCAGATAATACAGAGCCAAACTAAGCATTTGGGGTTTCACTGAAAGATTTTAAGATGTTTATATAGTATGTTTCACACAAGTGCAGATTTGATTTTGATCATTTTTTCCACTATTAACCTTTCTGTGAATGACAACTTCCCATCTTGTTTGTCTAGTGAAGAAAAAAAGAAAGATTTAAACCAGTATTCCCATATCTCTTATAATTGTAATGGAAAGATTTATCTGTTTTTCTTCTAATCATAAAATAAGCTACAGTTAATAATGTGAAATTACATAGTTAAAATTTCTGAAGGTAGATCTCAAATATTTTCCTCACAAATACACAAACACATATATCTCCATAAGGTAATTAATATTAATATTAATCTAATATTAATTAGATTGTTTTAATTGCACAATGTATGCATATATCAGTGTCATATTGCATACCTTAAATATCTATCATTTAATTTGTTGATTATACATAAATAAGGCTGGAAAACAGCCATTTCAAAGTAACCTCCATTTAGTAGAAACTCACCTAAATTGCAATACCACGTAATTTTCTTATCAATTAGATAAATGTTATACCTGCTGTTAGTTGAAATAATGGTATAATAACTTCTTGTCCTTTGCTTTGAAGAACATAAGAAGATTTGGGTCAAAATCCATATAAAGTCTAAGTAAAATTTTTGAGTGAAATCAAAATAATTTTTCAGATGTTCTGCACAAATATAACTTAGTTTATTTAACCATAATCAATTTTCCTCATATATTAGAAGTGTGTGTGTGTGTGTGTGTGTGTGTGTGTGTGTCTGCATGCTGAGAAATTCACCTGATTGTTGTTCTTTCTGATTTTGTGCAACTAGGAGTCTAGACGGATGTCCTAGAAAGGTCTGTCATAAATCAGAATGTGAGATCTTGCACCATCAGCAAAGAGGAAAACACCGAGTATTTATTGACTATTTTTCAGTTTGCAGAATTTCCTACGACTGTCAGACGTTCTGGATGGTCCGTTAGATTCCTCTCTCTTAGAAACCTCGATTAACCGCAGACCAGGGGGCCCTCGGTGCCCGCTTTCCCTGCAGCAGCCGCTTCCCGCCTGTGGGAGGCCCCGCTTCTTCCCACATCCCTTTACCTCTTCTCTCTTCTTACCTGCTTTATTTTCTTCCCTTCCTCACAGTGTTTTTTATGTCTTTTCAAAAACTCTTTTAATTATATTTCGTCTCTCCTGTCGTCTCTCAGTCATTGTCTTTTGCCCTCTCACGCTGTCGCTTTAGTTTTTATCTCCACGAACATGCTCATACTTTTGGTTTAGTCTGCTCTTCCTCATTAAAGTCTTTGTAGTTTCCAGTAACATATGTTTTGCTTCTTCAGTGAATTTTTTTTCCTAACTACTTTTTGTTGTTATTTTCAATGAATTTTTTTCTTAATTTAATCTTCAGATTGTTCGTTGCTAGTGTACACAAAGGCCTATCACTATGACGAGCTCCTCCTCCTCTAATCTATGTCTACTGTGTTTTGTTTATAAAGCCATGTCATCATCACAGATGTTTTTGCTTCTTGTAATCCAGTCTTAAAGCTTTTAACCCTTTAGGTTGTATTATACTTTAATTTTTAAAAATTATGCTAGTTTATATATCAGTCCTCCTTGACACACCTGGATGAACTAGCACGATTATTGTGCAATGGAAAGAGAGACAGTGTTTCATCGATTGTTGGCTCACTGCCTTTACTCAAATTTCTAACCTGTACCAAAGATTATTAATCTTTCAGACCTGCAATTTATTTTTCTTGTTTAGTTATGATGATAGATAATATCAAAATCTTCTATAGAACCAAGACATATCTAGCCTGGATTGCTTCTAAAGCTATTTTTCCTGTAAAACAGAAAGAAATGAATTTGCCTCTTGGCTTAGTAGCAGAAGAAATATAGAAATAGAAAACTTAACATTCTCACTTTGGGAACAAGATTCTATTTTTATAGCGGCTTATCTCAACTCCTGATTTCCAGTACCTTGAGATATTACTCACTGGTTTATTCTGGAAGAAAGATGAAGATATGGAACAATTGAGTGTTTACTGAATGTCTAAATGTTCTTTGCGTTGCATGCATTAACGCTGTTAATTTCTATGAAAAGAAAATGTGCTTATCTTCAAGTTTTCCCTAAGAGAGCAGAGACAGTAAAAACTTAAACCTCTACTAGGCTATAATAATCATTATGTGTTAGACTTAAGACATAAACCATCTGGAATTAGTTTTGAAATATTTGCTGTTATTTGTTATTTATACTATTTTATCCCTCAGTCTTCTATTAAGAGTAAAGACACACTTATTGTTATAGCATTTGGCTTTCACAGATTAGGGAGGTAAATTTCACTGCTGTGTGAGATTTTAAAAATTTTTGGGACATAGATCTTTCTGGCCAGTCTAAGGTTTTTATTGTAATTTTTCTTGTTAGTACTTTAATTCCTTATAGCAAAACTTTATCTTTTGCTCAGTTTGTTGTATCTCAAGTGATGATGATTATAAACACAAAATATATCTAAAAATAACCTTAAATGTTAGGCAGAAAATGTGAAAAGATCATTTTGTTTGTAAAATCTAATATTTATTTTTTATACATTTTATATGTAAAGAGAGCTTCAAATTTTTATTTATATAGTAAATTTTAGATTTCTATGCAACATTAGAAAGCAAATAGAAGAAGTTAAAGCTAAACATAATAACTGATCAAAGATAAAAAGGTTACTTATCAGATGAATACTGATGGTAATTGTGCCTTTGTTTAAAACAAGTTGGAACTGAGTGTGGTGGTGCGTGGCTGTAATTGTAGCACCTGGGAGGCAGAGGCACGAGAGTGGCAAGTCAGAACCCAGGAAGGGTAATTTAGGGGCTTATTGAAAACTTGTCTCAAAATTAATAATAATAGTATTAATGCTATTTTTAGAAAGGACTTGGGATGCAGGTCAAGGCAAAGACCTTGAGTTTAATCTCCAGTACTGCAAAATAAAACAACTGGTTGAAATGTAAATATTAACTCATATTCTTTCTAAGGTAGTGTTTTCACAAAATAATTGTTAGCAATTTGATAGCTCAAATCAACTTACATTCAAGGAAATGGAGTTGGGAGGTGGGATAATTAGAAGACAAAACCACTCTTGAGAGTTCACCGCTTAGTTACTTGGTATTGATATTGACTTCTACTCCTTCTCAATAGAAAACACAGAAATGAGGGGAAATGTAACATCAGCCCCAGAAATATTTCAAAACGTGTGATATTTCATTAACCTACATTTTGTTTTCTCATGAATACTTTTTTTTAAATTCTAAAGTAGGCTCTTATTACTAATAACTTATAATAGCTCATAATGCATCTTAATAATTATTTAAATAGTGTCAATTTACAAATGTGAATGCTAAAAACTCATTGTTAATAACTTTCATCATCTCTTTCTTTCTTATCTTGACTAATAAAGAAAAAACTCAATTTAATTTAGAAGGTTTTCCAGACGTCTTTTTAAACATAGATATTCAATGAGTACTGTATTATGCAGCATTTATTTATTTCATTGGAAGTCACATCACTAGCATATTTTTAAAATATGTTTTGAAAAGGATTTAGATGAGGTAAACTTCTAATGGAAATCTAAGTACCCTTGAAGTGTACCATAAATGGCATTTAAGGAGTTGATTGGCAGCAAATTCAGTCCATGGTATCTACTTCTATTGAGAGTCCAAACTATTACATATATTTAGAGTGTAGAACAATGAAAAAGATTTCCATCAATCTAAAGTAGCCTAGGGTCCTGTTCTAGAACTACACAGTTTCATAACAACAGAAAAGACTATTTATTTATTTTGTTCTAAGTAATCAAATATGTGTCAATATTTATTATATGCCAAGTAATATATGATGGTCTGGATAATGTAAAAGTTTAATCTTTTTCTGAAAGCTCAAAGTGAGTTTTCAAATATAAACTAAGGGAACAAAGTTTCACTGTTTCAGCAAATAACTATTTTGTTCAAAGTAAAATAAGTCTCTAGTGTAAAAAGTGATAAGAACTATAAGAGTAATAAAACCCAAAATGTGTAATTGCTATTGTAAAAAAGAGAGGAAAAGAAAGGGCTCTAAGGGATATAACTGCGTGTATGTTTGAGTGTGTAAAATAGATGACCATATTGCTGAATCTTTGTTGGATCTTTGAGCAGAACTATTTGCAGTCTCACTGTTTGAATGTCTACTATGTGTCCTTTAATTTTGTAACTTGAACAACTACATCCAAGATGACAATATGTAATTTATCAACTAGTGATTTCTTAGTGTTTTTTCTCTTTTTTCTTTTAGAATTCTGTATTGTTGCTATCCTTTTTTCTTTTGCTTTTTTTCTCTTTAAATAAAATTTTTAAAAAATGCATAATTGCTATTGTAAAAAAGAGAGGAAATAGGAAATGTTATAAAGGATATAACTGAACAACTATTTCTAAGAGAACAGTATGTAGTTTATAAACCAGTGATCTCTTGCTGTTTATCCTTTTTTTAAAAAATTCTGTAGTATTTCTACCTTTTTTCTGTTTTTTTCTTTAAATAAAAAAAAGATTAAAAAATAAACAAATCTGTAAATCCTCAAAAAAAGTAAAATAACACATTTCTTTGAGATCAGAAAATTTACATTTGAGTGTGTGTGTGTGTGTGAGTGTGTGTGTGTACATACCAGCATTCACATATTTTCAGGAAAGATTTCACCAAGGCAGTGATTGTTACCTGTATGATCTTTCATCATCCTGCATAAAGAATACTATCATTGGGAGTAAAGATAGAGATAAAGTGACATTTTAAGGTCGGGAAAGAACACTAGGAGTTTTTATTGAGTGCTTAAATGTGAAGTTTACATCAAGAAATGGGAAATAAACAGAATCTAAGGAAGGATTGTGATGGACTTGCATGTTATAAGCTGTTTATGCTTCTTGCTTACCTATACTGAAGAAGGTCTTAAGTCATTTTATGTAGGTTTTGTAAATACTGTCCTGATTGTGTTATGTTCATATGGATAAAAGATATGAAAACATTATAAGGTAATAATGCATCACTTGATCCATAAGACATGACATCAAGTCTTAGGAACCAATAATTGGGCAGAGAAAATAAATTTCTAATAATAGATGAATACGTGTAAAAACTAAGCATATGTTAAACAATGAACAAATCCTTCATAACCCTATTGTTCTGTAAAAGGTAGAAAGTACCTATGCTTGTTATAATGATGGCATAGAGTCTTCCCTTCTGCCTGCGTCTCAGAACTAGAACTCTGAAGGCCACAGAAGTGTTAGTTTTGGTGCTTCCTAGTTACACATAATAATTCTGACTTTCCTGGACTTCATAAGATCTCTGTCTGGTTGCGTATTAAAGACCTTACTCTTTGCTAAGTGGTGAGAGACAGGATTGAGGGAGTAAAAGAATGAACATAGAAGTTGTGATCTTGGTAAATAATAT
This sequence comes from Hydrochoerus hydrochaeris, assembly GCA_004027455.1. NCBI lineage: Eukaryota > Metazoa > Chordata > Mammalia > Rodentia > Hydrochaeridae > Hydrochoerus > Hydrochoerus hydrochaeris. The sequence goes on from PVLA01002963.1 coordinate 103,216, forward strand.
TCTACTTTTTGCCTGAAGGACACAATATTAAAAAGAGAACATTATGTGATATGAGACGCTCAGCTTCCTAAGATCCTTATATTAAAGATGGCTTTAAATTTTCTAATATCTCTGTTGTAGCCTGTTTTTTTAATTCTTTTTTTTTATTTTTGGGTGTTTGGTTGTAAACACTGTAGTTTATAAAACTCATCTGATATTCCTGGGTCCTGAAATGTCCAAAATGCTTGTTCTAGCATGGTTTACTATAACCAGTGTATAACTAAGATATCTCTTAGGTAATATTTGCTCAAGAATTTAACCTGGTTTACATATCACTGACCTTTGTTCATTTGATCTACTCATTTTGGCAGTTGTTATCTTCTCATACTTTCTCTCACTTTTATAAAATTATTTAAACTCAATTTCATATTCTTCTTGAATACTGTAATGCATTAACCAAATTTTATTTGCACAGCAATTAAATTTGTACCATCTTCAATGTATCTTCATATTTTCCTTTTATTCCTCTTCCTAATACTTATATCTTAATGTTATTATTCTGGTATCTTAGTGTTCAAATCAAGTTTAAATACAATAATATAGTCTGAAAATACTAAACTTGCTTATATACCCTAGCAGTGATATTTAATTGAGAAACTACAAGAAACTTATTTTACCACAGTAACTCCACATTCTTGTTAAATAAAATGTGAATTCATTTATGAATGTGTCAAACTTGAAGATATATGTGAAAATATGTAAAGTCCAGACACTATGAAAATGTTTGATGAACATTAGTTTCCTGTCTTTATATGCACCCTAACTGTATTCCATCATTCCTGCTCAAATTACCTGTTACAAACTGAGCATGCTGAAGCCAGGGTCTCTCCCCTGTTGGTCTTCTTCACCTTCTCTGTGATTGCAAAACTGCCTTGTCATTGTAGATTAAGAACAATATTGTGAATTGAAGATGGTAAATAAATAACTGATAGATGGAAAAGGAAAGGAAAGAAGGACGAGGGAAAGTAAGAGAAAATGAAGGAGAGAAGTGAAGAAGGAAGGAAGATGAAAGGAACTGAGACACAAGAAGACGGGGTACACTTTATTAAAACCAGCGAAAGATGCTCTGGTGTTGTAACCATAGGAACATAATTAGGCTTCTAAGATTAAAATCAGTAGTAAACTTTTACCTCTGCATTAAGTTCTCTCAAGCAAATACATTTTCTTATTATTTCTGTTCTCATTCACTTGCAAATAGCTCTAGTACATATTATATAAGTGGAAACCCAGTCTATGAGATTATTTAGTTTTGGTCTTGTCTGTCAATAAATATTTGAAGAAATCTGTTTCTTTATTTGCTCATGGGAGTGTGACTACATTGTTTTAACTGACTTGAAACTGACTTGAAAGGGTATATGTATCATGTTTAATTATTGCTCTAAAAGTTATGTACTGTTTATCCTCATTTGATAAATAAAGGAATTTATGTTGTGTTTTCATCTAAACAATGCAGTTGGTGATGCATTTGTGATTTGATTCTAGAGCTAACTTTGAGATAGTCCAACAGCTATAGTGTGTTATGGATTTACCCAGATTTAAATGATGTAAAATCCCTTGTACAATTTGTTGGTTGAATCCATTCATCCTGATGGGTGTAGAATAAAGTCAAAACCTCAAACACCACTAGTAGGTTATCTCCCATGGGACGATCTGAAGGAAAACTGAACAAAAAAACCTCTCGATTTTCACAGTGATTATATATTTTACACTCCAAAGTTTCTGACTCCAAAGAAACTGTTATTTTTATTATAATATTCCTGACAATTAATCACAAGGTATGTTTAACTATAAATTAATTTGGACTATTAGTTGCTAATATTACTTGTACAATTATATAATTTTGGTTAATTTATGTCAGAAATGCTAAAGGAATACATTTGTCCCAAAGATTAAAAGAATTAAATAATAATGGTGTTGTCATATCATTAATGAAAGCATTAAGGAGGAAAAATATTGCTAAAGCTTTGTTATGAAACAGCATATAAAAGACCATGTCTTCTGAAGAGGTTGCAAAATGTGTTCCTTCTAAGTAGATAAAGGCAGAGATTATCAGCATGAAACACTTTGACGCTACTGAAGCAGGTCTAAGCAACTGCCAAGGAAACATCACTGGAATGTGAAAACAGGAAACCATAATAGGAACAAAATTAAGTACCAATACTACAGAGCAGGGACTTTTGATAAGAAATGAAATCAAGTGGAAAATGGATACAATGCTATGGTACGGTTGGTGCTGTATTATTTGAGTTATTCCATTTTATTGTAAAAATGCATTTTAAACTTGGAATTTAAAAATGAGACTCTTTTGAAAGATCTAAATTCCTAAGGTAACCTCTTCCATTTACAAATGCCTGAAAGTATGTCAGATTCTAGGACATGCTAAACAACTTCTTTCTTAACTCATTTTAAATTTCAAAAACTACATTTTGCCTCTTCCCACACTGAACTGATCAATAAAAATAAACTGCTTCTGAGAGACCTTAAATGAAGTTTCAGCTCAGCACAGTGGTTTCTGTCAGAGCTAGAGAAAAGTAAGGTATTTCTTTTAGGAAACAGTGTGGGCTGAAGAAAAATAGATAAAATTTAAACAGCTTCCCAGTGTTCTGGTTTTTCAATATGTCACAGTGGGTGAGAGTTCTTTCTTATGAATTGCTTTCCATCTACTTGACTGAAACATGTCAAAAGGACCAACAAAGTGTATCTCTTAATCCCTTGTACAATTTGTTGGTTGAATCCATTCATCCTGATGGGTGTAGAATAAAGTCAAAACCTCAAACACCACTAGTAGGTTATCTCCCATGGGACGATCTGAAGGAAAACTGAACAAAAAAACCTCTCGATTTTCACAGTGATTATATATTTTAGAGCTAGATCTCTGAACTGTTCACAGCAGGTAACTTGAAGCCTGAGGATTCAATATGATATTACCAAATTCAAGAGGAAATTTGGTAGTTTGATGAGGTTAGTGTGCAGGGAAGCTTTGTATAACTTATTCTTGAATGAAACTATAATTGTTATTTTGTTTAGCTGAAAAAATGTGTTATACTTTTTCTTTAAAAAGTCTCTGATCTATTGAATGATGATCAATATAAAAAAGAAATCATGTTACTTCAACGGTTCCCATAACTGAATGTTAGAATTTACATAATAGGAAAATTAAATTTGCTCTGAAATAATATATAATAACTTACATTCAACCCATGAATTTCCACATAAAAGACACAGAGAGGATAGTATTTCCTTTTTAAAAAAAATTTCAAAATGCATACATCAGTGGGGGTCATTTAGATTATGGCTGTGCCATGCAATCACTGTTTGAATGTGATCAAATTGCACAAAACCACAAAGTATCTGTTTTTTCTTTTATTGCAAAGCATTGGTATTAGCTTACAATTTTCAGTATTGTTGACAAAATAGCACATACGATTCGTATAATCTACCTTACACAGTGATAAATGGTAGATAGTTAACACATGGCAAGGATGTGATGAAACATATTGTATTATAAACCTGTATTTGAATAAGTTAAACTATATTTCAATATAAAACAATTTTCCAGGTGAGATCCTCAGTTTACACAGTATGTGTAATTTATAAAATAGCATCATATTAATAAGACAGGCTTAGATAGGCAGCAAGCATGGTCAGAAAGAATGCACTAAAATAGAAACAAAAATAGATATATCTCCCCAGAATAGTTAGCTTGAGGTAACTCATGTGTAACACCCCGATGAATATTTTTTGGTTAAACAATACTTTTTGCAAATGCACAAGAATATTTTGTAATCATTGGAAAATATGAGGCAAGAAGTTGGAAAACTACAAGACTTTGTGTAGCTGATATGCAAAGATAAGTAAAATTACATCATTATAAATCGTAACGGCAGATACCACCCAGATCATTATCAAAGGATGACTTTCTATTATCTGCAGCTATAGTTTTTACTTCAAAATCAAATATAATTTCAATTTTATTAGTAATAAATTTTGTTGATAATGCAGGTATAAATATGAAGTTCATGGCAAATTGTACATCAAAGAGAGTAGGTATCTAGAATAATTCCAGTAAATAGTAGTTATCCTTGTGTGAAATTTGACAGGGATTATTGAGTATAATTAGCAACAAAAATAAATCATGAATGGACAAGAAGCTGTGTATAAGAACAGTGACACACAGCATTGGTCTGCATTCAGCTCTTGTGTTTAACTTTCTATGTGATGAGTAGTTACTTAATCTCTTCGTGCTTAATTTCCTTACGTCTATTACAGCCACCCCATCTTTATATTCAGTAGAGTGATTAAATTATCGATGCACAGCATCTAAAACAATTTCTAACAGGATAATTGTTAAACTTTTTCGTTTCAACAAATCTACTTGAAAGTACCCTCTGATTTGTTAATCTTTAAAATTTAAAACCAACAAAACAATAAATTGTATTTGAAGAGTATTATAAAATGAAGGTGTAATTTATTACCTTTTTCTAGGTGTATTTGCTCTTAAATATAAAATGTTTTATCTCACAATAATCCTCTTCGCTTTTTGCTAACCCCTCGCTACCTTTTTCTTCCCCAGGAAAACAATCTGCTTGGTCAATTGCACAGCAGAAAGTAGCCATGTATTCTACAGACTTTACCTTTCTTCTTCCACTGTGAACTTTTCGTCTGCATTCATATTTTGTTTTTGTTTTTCCCTGGGCTTCTCTCATAGTAACATTTCCTGCAGAGGGAGATTGTAGAATATAGCACTGCTTGCATATAAATAAATTCTAATTTATATGAGATGACTTGTCAATTCATGTATAGAACAACTTTCAGCATTAATATTTTGTCTTCCACCTGCCTGAAAAACCTGCCTATCTTTTAATTCATCTTCAACTAAAAGTAGTGCTGCTTTTGTGGCCCTCTTATCCTAATAAACTACATGAAATACTAAATCAATTATAAGGTACATGGTGTTGAACGACTGCATCCATATTCATGTCTTTACATATACATAGCTATCTAAAGAGAAGACTATACGAATAGATCCATTTTATATGTACTGTAAGCAGGTGGATGCATGGAAATAGGATGACCTTTATCTTAATAAATACAGTGTTCACCAGGGTGAGTTTCTGTCAAGATGCTCACAGAGTTTAACAAAAGTCCTTATTTTAAAGCTCAGACTAAATTGCTTGTTCCCATTAAGAAACACCTTTGTGGCCTTTCCATATTTTCTTGCACAAAACTAAAAGCAGACTAAATATGATTGACAGCACTTGGTAAAAGTGATTGTAGTGACATTTTAGATCTGTCAAGTCTGTCTGTAAGTACTGCGCTGTAGGTAGCCTAATGAGACACACTGCATAGTAACATAGTGAGAAAAACCCTTTAGAACTCTTGTTACAGTCATTTGAAGGGGGCTATAACTCTGAAGGCCATCATTTCCTGCTGGGCAGTGGAATCTTTTGGTAGACACTGAATTGCAGAAAAATGTCTTGAAAGCAATTCCCTTTCAAGTCATAACCACACAAAGATTTAGATATGCTGGGCTTCTGTTGGTGATAGATGAAGGTTTGACATCCAAGTAACTGGAAATCACATCTGGGGGGGTGTTTTCTCAAAATTCATAGATTTACTTATATAACACATACTACTATGCATTCAAAGTGTAAAGCTGCAGTATACTTACACTGTTTCTTAAATTATTTAGCCTTATAACACTAAAGTCTTATATTTTCTGGTCAAAATAATAAGCTGCAACTTTTGAAAATAATGCTGATGTTTGAGTATTTCATTTGGAGAGATGGTTGAAAACAATTTATGTTCAGAATAATTGAGTATACAAGGTACCAGATTTGGAGAACTAAAGGAATATAAAAATTATGTAGTCCACTTCAATAAATATTTATTAAGAATCAACTTTATGCAATATTCTGAGCACTATGTTAAGAACAATGATTAAGGCAAGATTGCTATACCAAAATGGTTTTACCTATTGAAGTTGTGCATCATACAAAATAGTTACAACACAAGGCAGAATAAAGCAGGGTACAAATTCAGATTGTATATTTAATCTTTTATTCTTTATATGCTATTCATCCTTACATTTATTTATAGTCTTTTACTTTTCAAAACATCGAAGAAACATTAAATCTGAGTATGTATGTGCTTGTATAATTAAAGGTTACATTTATCCATGGGATGTGAAGGTTTAAATAATTCACTTTAGCTTGATAGAAAGTTTCTTGGTACTTATTTCTAAAGGGAAATATCTATATAATTATTTAAGGTGATATACTAGGTTTTGTTATTGGAACAAACAATATCTTCTATGATATTTTACAGCAATTTCAGGGGCAATTTTTATGATTTTTTTTGCTTATTTTTATCTCCAAAAAATTAATTTATATCATTAAATTGTAACAATCTCTATAAGTTCCATTAAGGGAGAGTATAGCATAGTTCTCTCCTTAGCTGCAGAGGATGTATTCCAAGACATCCTCAGAGTCTTTCTGAAACCATAAATAATTTACAACACTCTCAGTATATATGCTGTGTTTTTTCTAATGCCTTTCAGCATTGCCACAAAGTACCAGAATTAATTAATTAATTTTTCCATGTTTTATACTCAGGTGCTTTCTTTGCAACACTACTCTAGTACCTTAGGGTCATACTAAAGTAAAATAAGAATCAATTTGAACACAGGCACCTTTGCACCATTCCAATTGATCTGGTAACTGAGGCTCTTCCTAAGGGAAGAACAGGAATGTAGTATATACTGTGTGGATACACTGGATAAAGGGATGGTCCACTTCCTGGAGAGGAAGGAGAGGGGTGATCTGAGATTGCATGCTACGCAGAACAATGCTCAATTTAACACTTACAAATTATTTATGGAATTTTCTATTTAATTATTTAGGGTCATGGTTGATTTCAGGTAACTTATACTACCAAAAATACAGCCAAGGAAGAGGAACTACTCCGTATGTATTACCACAGTTGATTGTGATTGTTGGGCAACTGGGGCAATCCATGAATATCGCGAGAGAAAATAAAAGGGACATGTCTGCAACTGAAAATCAACAGATAGATATAATTCTACTGAAAATTAAGTATTTGACTTAAATATTAGAAAAATAAAGTATTTTTCACTTGATTACTATAAATAATAAAAAGTAAGAAAACAAACTAAAGTTTTATTATAAGCTATGGTACTATTTACTTTTTAAAATAGGATGTGTATAAAATTGTAATGAGGTATGTTCGTAACCTCACTGAGTACATAATCTTCCATTCTATCTATATTAATTTCAATTCTAGGGCTGTGGTTCTTATGTACCAGGATGTTCAGTAGAATAAGTCTTCTAATAAGGGAAAATCATATTTATAACAGTTGGAAGATTATGAAAAAGGAGGTGAGTAAAGATCTAGAAGAGACATACAGAACAGTCCAATGAAGCCTAGCACAGTTGTGTATGCCTATAATCCCACCATGCTGGGAGGTGAGACAAGAGGATTGAAAGTTTGGGTCCTAACTGATCAACAGAAGCAAACTCTTGTAACTTAGTGTGAAGGCCCAAATACATCAAAAATGTAGTAATAAACATAGAACTAAGCACACCAGTATCTTTCCTTTCAATTTGATTGTACAAGAATCAGACCAGCTAAATTAACTAATAAGGAAGACTTCATAGGAGTTTAGACTAAGAACCCTGACAATTGTAGTGCATATTTTCCTGAAAGGTCATCTGGAAAAAGATAGTCTTAGTAACTTAGAGTAGCAACTGTGGCAACTGTAGGTGGTTACCATGTACTCTATATCAGATAAAATTTTAGGAAAATTTTTACTTTACTAATTTTCATGTCTACCTCTTCATTCTTTGAGTTCATGTTTAGTAGTGACACCAACCTAATAGTAAGTATTTTCCCTAGCAGAGTTTATAGCACTTACAAATGAGAAAATTAATTGAACACATATATGAGTGAAAAACAAAATTTGTAAGAGTTTGATTTGTGCTTTATTTTGAATGGCCCTGATTTTGTGAAGCAATTTTCTATGTCAAAATTAATTTCTTTCTTTGTCATGTTTGTACGATTTTCTTATGTGTCAGGAAAGCAGATGGTGGTGATCAAATGTTCTGACTACAGTTAGCTTCCGTGACTTCCAGATCATAGCCCTATAGAATACTGTACATGTAAATCTGGTGATTTATCCAATTTTTTTTCACCTACTTTTATTGTTGTAATATGGACAAAATACTAATTATTATGAATACTTCATAATTAAAGCAAACAGAATAAATATTAAATTAAATATATAGACATGCATATACATACAGTTAAAACTGTATCTAGCACAAAATAAACCATTTGCACACACTAGATATAATGATTGTCTTCCTTTGTCATTACACATACATTTCCAATAAATAGATCTGTTTTATAAGTATCTTATCAAAATCATTTGAGTTTCTATCTCAAGCATATAGCAGCTAGAAAATGAAAACAAAAGAAAATGAAGATAATTGAAGAAAGTGAATTTTTATATTGATGCCTTTGAATTTTCTCTCTTTTTTCCATTTTGATATAGTCCTTTTCTGAAATCAATTTGCAAAAATTGTGCGGAGCACAGTATACACATTAAGCTGTTTTTATTTCATGTGTATTTTCACTGTACTGCAACTAAAAATACCCTTTTGAAATTTCCCAAACACTGGTAATGAAATTTTACTTACATACTATTTCTTCAACTTTGTGTTTCTTTGGTTTTCATGCTGTTAACTAATTTGCCTCTGTTTTTTCCTCTGTCTGGAATGTTTCACTATGCACCAACCTGCATCTCTTTGTTTAGGAATGTGATTTTGAAATGAGGGTGGGAATATCAAATCAAATCCAAAACTCATTTCCTAACACATTTTTTTTCTAGTAAGACAATTCTAGCTCTCACAGGCTTTTGTAAGATTCTAGAAATTCATTAGCTGTTCAAAGAATATTTGTTAAATATATTATTAATTAAAGACATTTGCATGAATGTTCTTGCTTCAATGAATATGTCTGTCTAACATTTAAGTTCCAAGGTAAATAGAACTTTGGGGAAGAGTCTGAACATGATGTCTGTCATCTAAATAGGACTACTGTATTTTAAAAAGACTGAGAAACTAGAAAGACCCATTTTACCATCCTTTGTATGAGGGGGCATGGAGAAACTGTCATCAGTGAGAAACAATTCCTCACCAGACACAGAATCTTTTTGTGTTGCTCAGCTTCCAGACATATAATAGATCAGTTAATATTGCTCTTACACTACCCAGTCTAAGGTACTTTTTTATAGGAATAGGTGAAGAGAAAAATAATGATGTGTGAGAATAGTCAAAGTGAGTCTATGAGTTAATGTTCCAGTAATCTATAAAGATTACTTATGTGTAATTGAGATAAGGGTTCTCTTACCAAGTACCTCTTTACTGGTTCCTGAACAAGAAAGTCTGCATGGTGAGTGGAGAAACAATTTATTTTGGTCCATACTTGGAAGGACCCTTTATTTTCCTAAATAAAGAGAATACACTTTGTAATTTCTTCACCTACTCTAAACTGTATTTTTGGTTCCCAGAATTTAAAAAAATATTTCACAGCAGAAGCACCAAATATTTATTACACTTTGAAATACAGTCCTGTTCTTGTTGTCTTTGTCAACACATCCTCTATGGAAATGATACCTAAGCCACACTGCGAAAGACAAGTTTAAGAAAATTTTAAAATCAGTGATAATGTGACTGAAGGGTTAAGAATATAACAATTATTAAAAATAGCATTAAAATAAGAATTAATATCACAAGCATCCCAAGAGTTTATGGATCTGGTAATCAAAAATAAACATGAAATCTTTTCTGATTATAACGATAAATTAACTAATATAGCAAATTCAAATGAATTGATGAGTGAAAGCAAATATTATGCTACTAAAGAAGTGATAGTATTTTGGAATCTGGATTGATCTGTGCTATCTACAGACACAAAAATTCTGGGATATATAAAAACATAGTTAATACATATCTTTTTCACTATGATTTTCTCAAATTTATTGTGATAAAAATCTAAAAACTTCAAACTAGAAAAATAACTTGTCACACATCAGAAGAAAAATACTTGTGGCACCAAGTTTGACTTTAAAATGATAAAATTAGATTCCTTCACTGAGCAGATTCAATCAAAAATAGTTTTCTCTGGGTAGACAAAATGTCTTCATCTAGAATCTACTGACCAAAGAAAATATAAAATAAATTTCAAAATGCAGATACATAAAATATAATCTTTAAAATTTTTTTCATGTCAACTCAAATGACAAAAAATGAATTATTAACCATAAAGTAAAATTAAATAACAATCTTATGAAATTTTTTATAGATTTCTATAATAGTTTTTTAAAAATATCAACAAAAATCATTTTGTATTAATACTAATATTTTTCTTATGATGAAACCAGGGCTGCTCTACTGTTCTTGTGTTGATCTACAGCCTCAATCATGTTAAGGGTCATGTCAAGTGATGCAAACGGTCTTTGTACTTGTAATTCCACTGCATTAGCCTCTTGAGTAGCTGTAATTGCAGGTATATGCCACCATGTCTGCCTAAAACTGCAGTTTTTATGGTTTTTTCTCTTATTTAAACAAAAATTAGTTGGTCCCACTGTTTATCTTGGTAAAAACATAACATAATATACCTTTCATGAAGGCATATTCTGTTCAAGAGTCTGGTGTATTTATTTCATTAACAACAAAATCAGAATTTTTTTTTTTTTACCAAGGTTTATGTGAGAATGTAGTACATAAAATGAGGCAAACAAACTAGTCTTGAGATATGACATGGCTTTGGATATATTTTTATCATACTAACTAAAAAAAATCACCAAAGTTATGTAGCTTGTGTCAATTTCTAATGAATAACTTAACAATTTCAAATAAAATATATGAAGCTCTGCAGAGTGAGCATACATAAACAGAATGGACTGTCATCTCGCATTTCATGTGGCTACTAGGACTCATGGCACCAGTAACACAGCAGGAAGACAGGAAAGATTTTCCTATTTACCTTCTGGGGAAACCAAGGTAGTCACAGTAAGCTGATGAAGGAAAGCAGCTTATAGTTTGAAATTCACCTGGATTTGGAGCTACAGTGAAGGCTGGAGGTTGCATGTTTTGAATCTCCCTTGGACCAAAAGACAAACTACAAGGCTTTCTTACCAGTTTGTCCAGATAGGGGTACAAAGACTTAAAATCTGTCAATTGTCAAAGACCCCCAAATAGACACTTTATTAAAATGGACATTTAATTTCTCCTCCTTTTTCCTTTTTGTTTTCCTCCATTTGTCCATTTTTTCATCAATTGATACATATCATTTTGTCTATTGTTATGAAGCACACAGTCTGACACTTGAAATATATATTTCAAATTAAAAATTACTAAAGTAACTGTTTACAGTTGCTTTAAATAGTTGAAGAATTTTAAATGCTATTGGAGCATACAGTCTGGATGTGGAAAAGTGTCCCTGAGTAAATTGCCTGCTAATTAAGATTTGAGGGTTAGAGTAGTTAAGTGACTAACAAAAGAAATATGATTGACAAAAGCAGAAGTATAAAATTTAATAAGAATGTAACTGTTAGTTTTACCAAATCACTGGTTTCTTAACAGATTTTGTTATAACCTTAGTATATAGTATCCCCTGATTTATTGACTTTTACTGAGGAAATAAAGGAAACCATTATTATTACTATCTAAATTCAAATAAAAAGAGTGAGAAAGAGATGGAGACAGAAGAAACAATGAGGAATACTGAAAATTTTCTTTTAATTTTACCTCACTGCATTTGCTGTTTCTAGCATAGTTCCTGTAGACTGTAGATTCAAATAAGTAATGATAGAGTAAGAGAATGAATTTTTTAAAAGGTAAGGAAATGAAAAGAAAAATTAAACATAAGAATATATTTTATTACTTACTCATTGGTCAGTTTTCCTGTTGCTGGGACAAAATATCTGATTCCTACAACTTAAAGGAGAGGTTTAATTTGATTCATGGCTTCATAATATTCTGAACATAGCTGGTTTCAGGCAAAATCAACATGGCTGAAGTGTGTGGAGGGGTAAAGTGGCTGAACCCGTGACGGGCAGGAAACAGAGCAGAGGAGGATTCCCAGAGACCAGATGTAGCTCCAGAATGACGTCCACAAGAGCCATCATGAGACTCTCAGAATCGTGCTTTACTGACCTCCAAGGGGTTTCTCCAGCCAGTCAAGGTGACTATCTAGATTATTCACCAGAAACTTCTGTGGGTTAGTGCTACAAGCCTGCAATGTCAGTTTTCTGAAAGGCTGAGGGAGGAGAACTGCAAATTCAACCCCAAACTGGCAATTTAGCCACTTTGAAAGACTATATCTTAAAAAAACAACAAAAAAGATGGAGGATGTTACTCAATATATGGTGCTCAATACTAAGGTCCTGCATTCAATTCTAAATGCAGAAAAGCAAAATAAAAAATGTTAACTGTAAAATTTTTATATAATTATGGGTTTAAGTAAAGTAATTCACCAAACATAGATTTTTGAAAATTTAAAAATAGATATACTGTACATCCCTAAAATGCTGAATATTTACATCAAGAGAAGTGGACAATGTTACCAAGGAGATTAAACATAAGGTTCAAAGTGCAGCTGCTGGGTAATGTTGATTTTGTTGGAAAAGCTGGCAAAGTTATTGCAATTGCTATTGTCTCCACTTTTAAAATAGTCTTGTCTTTGTGCAGAGCTATTTTTTAAAAGGAAACCTAAAACACTTTTATTTAGGCTTTTTTTTTAACCTCAGTTTTCAGATGTTTAGATGCTAGCTTTCATTTTTATCAATTTTGAATGATATGGAGCTATTTTCTTCTAGAATATCATTTGATTATTTCTCTTTTTCCAAGACAGTAACTGTAACTATGATAAAACATTGCTGTTCAATAACTTTCTATCCTTTATCTCTCTGTGATGTGCTTAGATACTCTCTTAACTTAGATCATAATAACAAATATAGACTTTTGAGGTATCCAGTCCTGTATTAAAATCATTTATTAAGTCCTTAATTTTAGTTATTTCATGTTATAAAGTTGCCTTCTGCTTTTTATTTGTAAATATTTATAAATACTAATAACATATGGTTAAAGATTTGACACCGGTATTTGAGGTTTTCTTGTTTGCTTTTCCTTCTTGAATACCATTGATTTCAGTCTTGTGGAAGGACTAAACACTAGACAAGTCACACTAAGAATTATGAAATATTTAGAACACTGCCTTCCTCCAAAAACAGAATCTTATTTTCTATGGAGTAGTTGGTGTGGGGGCTTATACTAATCTATTCATAGATTGATATGAGTTGTGGCAAGAGTTTAAATTTGCTAACTCTCTGCCTTCTTCTGATTTGTCTTCCCTCTACATATCCATAAGAAAGGAAAAAAGGAAAACAAAGCTTTTGTAAATAAAGAGAGGAAGAGGAGTTGAAGAAAGGGGAGAAGAATGGGATAAAGAAGAAGCAATGTATTTCATGTACAGATAGAAACTCCATCTGATGAATGTTATCATGATGTGTATCTAAAGTGTTCCAATAAAAGAAAAAGTTAACAGAAACCTACGAGTTTCAACTGAAGGGTTGATATAGGCAGTGGGATCTACTTACATGGAAGTTTCTGAAGTATAATATTTATTTCCTTAGACTGGAGAAACATGCAAAAGCTCTACTCTGCTATTCAAATCCTTTCTGCCTCCAAACTCATACAGAAGTGAGTTTGGCAAAAAAGTAGAACTGAATGTCAGCTTCAGAGCTTCATCTCTTTCAAATCTTGGTACTTCTGTTTTCAGCTTTCAATTTTCAGTTTTCCATCATTAGCCTCAAGATTCCAACATCGCAGGTAGTTACTTTGCCTAGAGGTAGTGATCTGTGAGAAAACAGAATTCAGCTTCTGACTTGGATTCAGAAAGGACAAACTTCCCCAGAAATCAGCCAGGGCATCTTCTTTCCCCTTGTGTGGCTACATTTCTCCCATAAGCAAAATGCAAATATATTTTACTTTCAAGGCCTAATTGGTGCAGAATCTCTGTTATCTTTATAGATATTTCATTTATTGGTTTTTAATTATTTTTTGCTATTGTTTCTCCTTTCATTCTCTCAAAATGTTATTCTGCTATAAGGCACTCAATCAAGGGTAATCATTTGATTTATGATAAAATGTTATTCTACTGCAGAGGATGGATTACATATTTTATAAGTAACTGTGTAGGAGAATATACAGCGATACTGGGAATTGTTGATACACTGTGTCAACTTGAGAAGTTTTGAAGTTTAACTGAGCAATTCAGCAGGGAGCCACACAGGAGAAGCTTATTTGTGCCCCCTTTTGGCTCTTGTTGCTTTTGCTGTCTTCTGCCACCTAAAAGTGTTGCCCCTGTGCCATGCCACCCTGCCTTCCAGCCAGCTCATTGTGGACTGAAACCTCTACAAACTGTGAGCTAAGTAAACATTTTCTTCCTTAACTTTGGGTGTTAGGTATTTTGTCTCAACAAGGAAAGAGACAAAATGACTAAGTGACTAAGACAACAGTTAAGTTCTAAGTCTCCGAATTCAGTTACAGGTGGATTGTAAGTATAAATATAAAAGGAAGAATGCTATTTAGAAGAAAACAGGTGAATATCTTTACGACTTTGACATGGGAACATTTTCACTTCAGAGGATATGAAATATACTAACGTACATATATATCATTTTATTTTTTTCTATTTCTCTGATAAAAGTTTGACTAACCTAGTCATAATCTATCAAGCAATCCATATGCAAAATATATGAAGAACTACAAATCAATGGAGTTAGTATCAGACAAAATAAAAATAATCTTATTGTCTTAGGCATTTATACTTTGTATATAGAAACTAACCATAGGAAGGAATACCAAATTAATTTCTTCTCAGGGAAAGGAAAATTAAAATCAGAACAAATTACCTAATAACTGACCAGATACCTGAATGAGGAAAATGAAAAAGACAGAAAACACCAAATGTTAATGAGATAATGAAGTAAATGCAATTTTTACATTCTGTTTTCAGATATATAATTTACACAATCACTTTGAAAACACTTCCACTATTAAGGAAACTGAAAATCAAATAACAACCTATTAACTTAATTCTATCCATGGAACTGAAATACATGTATATGTTGAATAAAATATTATGTACAGTATCTAAAACTAGTACAGAGGAATAAATATAACATTTATACACTGGAAGAAACAAAAAAGATTTAGCTATGTAGAACTGATTAACAATGTAGAAAAACATAGAAGAGTATCACAAAATGGATGGAAATCTAGGCATGCAAATTTATACATTCTATAATTTAATTCATTCAATGTTTAATACAAAACATGGTATATAACATCAGAAGTCAGGCTCGCAGTTCATTTTTGTACTTGGGAAGTCAGAGAAAGAATAGTGAGGAATAAAGGATATTGGTAATTATTTCATAATTTCTATGGCACTTAAAGATGCATAACTAGCTTTATCACACTGTACATTATGATGTCTATACATATTTTAAAGTTAAGTAAAAATAGAAAATATTTATTTTTAAAAAATAAATATGTATTATGCCAAAAAAGTTAAATATATTAATCTTTATTTATTATTTAGCCAGTTCAGATTCAGGGCTACAATCTACATATGTATATAGTTTATAAAAAGTGCATTACTTACATGTATATATATATATGCTTATGTATATAGTTTATAGAAAACTGATTTAAACTATCATTATTTATGAAGAGAAAAAATCCATTATAGTACATATTTATTATCTCAGAAATTATATTAATTTCTCAAGACAGCATTAAGAATAAATGTATGCAAATGTCAAATAATCATTACAACTTTGGCTCTAGTTTATGGCTCAATAGGACCAGGCCCTCTGGCCACATTCCTTGTGTGAAGCTACTCCTCTTATCAGAATACTTCAACGGAATTGACATGCTCTGTAAGGGTCTGGATCTCCATGGAATGATAGCTATTATGATAGAAGAGATCAAAGTAAGCCATTAAAATAGTCTGTACATATCAAGCAGTAAAGAGAGGAATACTGTATTCTGGACAATTTGAAAAAGTTAGTACAATTATTTAGATTTAGAAAGATGCAGAGGTGGAGATTCCACCTTTATTCAACTTGCATATCTGGCCGGTGCTGATGATGGTGATATATTATAAAATTAATCAAATAAAAACCTCAGTTGTAGGGCTGGGGATTTAGCTCAGCAGCATAAGCACCTGCCTGGCAAGCATGAGATCGTGAGTTCGAACTCCAGTACCAAAAACAGAAACGAAAAAACAAACAAACAAACAAACAAACAAAAAAACCCCACTTCAGTTGTAGCAGATTTCCAGTTGTATTTAATTGGTGTGATAAATCAAAACATTCCACAACACTTTTAGCACCTTGAATGCATCTATTAATCTGGCAAAAATATTTTTTCCTGTGTATATTTAAGAGACCAATAGAATTTTACATTTAGCTGGAAGAATTGAAAATGGGTTTTCAATGTCCTTAATCCAAGTGTATATCAAATCTCCAGCTCTAAGTCATAGTCAAGTAATAGGAACTTGGTAGAATTCTGTATTATAAGATGTCATGCTTATCTACTGAGTTGATAATACCAAACTGATTAGAGTTGGTGGGCAGGAAGTGACAACTACTTAGAACAAAGTATCAAGAATGTATAGTAAATGAGAAGACATTCCTTTAAAAATGCAAAACCTACTACTTAGTGAAAGATAGTAAGAGTACAGTGGCTTGGAACCCATTTTTTAGAATAGTCCTGGTAACATTAAAGAAAATTGTCTGCATATACTACTTCCTACAGCTAAGAAATAATAGCAAGATTTATTGAATCCTTTTCAGTTTTGGAGATTATATATGCATATATATATTCTTATTTATTTTAGTTACACAAAGTTTCCAGTTTTGAAAAATGCTAAGAAGGCTCTGTACTACCTTACGGTTTCAGATCTTGTTTTGTCTGTAAGGTTGAATGATACATGTTATGGTTTATATCCAGAATACCAGCCAGAAGTCTCGTGTCTTCAGAAGTAGGACTTTTCAAAAGCGATTGGATCATGGGAGGCCTACAATCACCAGTGGATTAATTCACTGTTCTGTTCCTCGCTAAATATATTGTTAGGAGATGAGGCCTAGTCAGAAGAGTTGGATGATGAGAGTACAACCCGCAGAGGTGTATCTCCCACCTTGGTTTCTCCTTTTTCTCTCTGTTTCCTGGCTTTCTTTGAATGAGAAGCTGTCCTCCTCCTATGCTGTTAAATCTATTGCTTTTTAAATCTCCAGTGGATTAATTTCTACTCTAATCTTTATAATTTCCTCCCTTGTATAAGCTTTTGGCTTAACCTGCTCTTCTTTTAGAAGTTTCAGGTTCATTATTTTTATTTGCTCTTGCTCTGTTTTCTGATACGTACATAAAGTTCCCTCTTGGTACTGCTTTCATTATTACTCATAAATTATAGTATGTTATATTATCATTATCATTCAATTATTAAAAAAATCTAATTTCTTGTTTAATTTCATCTGTAACCCATTCATTGTTTGTTTAGGATGATGCCATTTAATATCTATGCACCTATGAATTCCTTCTGGTTTCTTTTGCCATGGATTTCCAAGTTCAAGACACTATGGTTTGATAATATGAAGGATAATTCCTTTGCATTTCCTTAAGCATGTTCTATGAGCTAGTATGCAGTCTATTTTTTAGTGAATGTCCTCTGTGCAGCTAAGAATGTGTATTCTGGTATTGTGGAATAGGACACTTTAGTCATCTGCTAAGTTCATTTTATCAAAAGTTTGATTCATTTCTAGTAATTCATTATTGATTTTTTGTCTTTTTGATTTCTTTTTGTGACAGTGGGGTACTGAGGTCCTCCAATACAATTGTATTAGTGCTTATTTGATTTTCCATGCCTATTAGTATTTGTCTTATATAGTTATGTGCACTGGTATTTGTTGCATATACATTTATGATTGCTATCTCTTCCTCTTGGATTGTTTTATTTATAAGAATATAGTGACCTCTTACATCTTTGATAATCAATCTTGGCTTGAAATTCACTTTGTCTGCACATAGAATAGCTACCCCTATTTTTTTTTCTGAGTTCCTCCCACATGGAACATTTTTTTCCATCCTTTGACTTTCAGTTTAGTTTTGAATTACATGTATTTCTTGTTTGCAGCATATGGTTGAATCTTGCTTCTTAATCCATTTTGCCAATTTGTGTGTTTTGCTTGGTAAATTGAGGTCATTAACATTGATGGTTGTAACTAATATGATTGACTTGTCCTTCTTTTGCTATTTTCCTGTTGTTGTCTCCTCTTTTATCACTTCTGTCTAATTGTTTGCTTTGCTTGGTGGATTCCTTCTGTTGGCTTGTAGAGTTGTAGTCTGTGTTATGTCTTTCTAAAATGTCCTTCAAAATATTTTTGATTGCTGATTTAGTGTTCATAAATTTCCTTAGATGCTCTTTGTCATGAAAGTATCTTATTTCTCCATGAGTTTTAAAAGACAGTTTTGTGGGGTGCAATAATCTGGGTTTAGGTTATTTTCCTTTAGAATTCAAAATCATTTATTCTAAACTCTTCTTAACTTGAGAGTTTGTGCTGAGAAGTCAGCTGTGAATCTGATGGGCTTTCCCTTATATGTAATTTTGTTTTTCCCTAACCACTTTTAAGATTATATTCTTGTGTTGGGTTTCTGGAATCTTGACTATAATATACCTGACTGTAGGTTTTTTCTGGGGGCTTTGTTTTTTTATCATAACTAATTGAAGTTCTAAATGCCTCATTATCTTTAATGTCAAATTGTTTTTCCTTATCAGGTAAGTTTTCTGCCATGACATTTGTGAACATTTTTTTATATCATTTGTGGTATCTCTTGTTTTTTTCATTGACTCTGATCAATCTTAAATTATTTTTCTTGTCATCTAGGAACTGCTGGATTGATTTCTCATGGTCCCTTGATATTTTTAAGAAATTTTTCTTTTCATCATGACTAAGTGCAAACCTGTCTTCTATATCAGATCTTTTCCTCACATTTGCTTAATCAGCTGCAAATAATTTAAATGGAATTTTTATTCTTCTTAATATCTTCTTGAATCTGCCTTATGGAGCCCATTTCTTTCCTATGATAAACATTCATTGCTGCCAATAATATTCTTTAGCTCATCTATATTTTGTCTGTATTTTCTATCGAGTCACTAAGTGTGTTTTTCATTTTAGACACCACCTCTGCAGTTATTTGAGAAATAATTTCTGATATGATTTTTTTCCCAGAGCCTTTTTCAATGTTTGTTGTTATTACTTCAGAGAGGTCAGATGGGAGCTTTCAGATTGTCCCTCCTTATTGCGCCCTTGTTTTGCCTTTGGTGAACTGGATGTCAGGGGTTGCATCTTATTTAAGTGTCTTCTCATTTTCTTTTTTTAGTTTAATTATGGGAGTGATGTTTGTAAATTCAGGTTGCTTTGTCACTAGTATTTAGAATCCTTAGGCAATAACTACCTCTTTGAGGTATCTCCCACGTGCATCTGGTTTTTGGGCTTTGAGTCTGTGGAAAGATCCTACCTTTTTCATTTGGAGGTGAAAAGTTGCTTCTTGTTTGGCCCAATCTCTAGTTCTTTGGCACTGTGCAGAAGTGTTTTCTGTGACCCTTATTCTCAGTCTTGGAGTATCAGAAAGACATCTATTTAGAGCAATTATGTTACTTTTGGTTATAGCAGTACCAATAGCATCAAACAGTCTAGAAAATGACAAACTGAGTTAACCATTAATTTGCCCCTCTTAACCATATGGACTAGATTTGTGGTTATATAACAAAATCTAAAACAAACCAGAAAATTGTACTCAGTATACAAGTCTTTAATATGCCAAATTTTCTATCAGTGATTAAAATTTAAAATAGGTTAAAGAGAAAATAGCAATGTTGCAGAAGAGCAAGAGATTAGAAGTAAGGTTGGAGGACAAAAGGGGAGCATACTAACTTTGGGAAACTAGTGTAGAAGCCTGGATATAAAGAGAGAAACGAGACAAAAAGAACACAACAGAACCAGAACCCTAAAGAGAATAGATACCACATTCACACTCATATAAAAATATGATCAAACAATGGAGAAAAAAAGCACCACCACCACCACAACAACAGGGAGAGAGAGAGAGAAATAGAGAGAGATGAAGATAGAACAGAACAGAAAAGAGAAAAGAAAAGAAAACAAAAAAAGAAACAATCCACTCTTAAATTTGTCTCTGCTGTCACTAGAAGACACTGTGTGGAGACAGAGTCCTGATTATGCCAATCTATTTAAGTGTAGCTTTCTGTTGGCATAGTGGGTAATCCTCACAGTCTGGTGAGAACAGAGTCATTTGGTCTGAAGCTGTCTTTATACTGTCTGAAGTCCGAGCCCATCTGGGTGCTGCTAGATGGAGCTGGGAGCAGCTCTGAGTTGTGAGCTCATTGAACCCCTTCCTAGATTGCTCCCTCACACAGCAGGTCTGAGCCCTCAGCACTTGCTGTCAGCTGGTACAGTTCTTCATTGCTGTGTCTCTCCGTGGCAGCCTCTAAGGTCACCAGCAGTCACTGCGTGGCCGTGGGTTTGAACTGCTCCCCTTAGTGAGTACCATCTCAGGGAGAAGTTGCTGCTGTATACCTCTTTCTTTGTTGAAGTTTCTCTTTTCACTTAGTCCATAGGCTTCAAGTCACGCTTCAGATTCTTCCTGGTTCCAGGGGACCCACTTCCTTCTTTCTTGTCTTCCCCACAATGCTATATTCCAGCATCTTGATGGAGACTCACAGAGAGGCTCCTTCTCTGCCGCTTACCATCTGCCATGGCAATGCCTTCTGAGATCTGATTTTAGAAGACACAAATATATAAGATGAAATACGTGTAAAATAGATATTAACATTTTATGTCAAAATGATAATATTCTGGTTAGTGAGCTACATAAAATATGTTATTAAAAGAGATGCACTAGTTTTTTATAAATTGAAAAATATGGCTACTTGGAAAAACTAAATTTATCTATGTGCCTTGTTTTATATTTCCAATAGGCCAGACTGACTTAACCCCCAGATTTTAGAGGTAGGTACATGTGAATCTCGCCATAGACACTGTTCTTCATTATATGGAGAAAAATATCATTTTGATAGGAGAGAACAAACTTATCTATACAAAGAAAATTCAGATACAAGAGAGTAATGAATGTAGTAGATATTTATAAGATGAGATAGAGAGAGGGGATACAAACATATATGCAAGGGTGGAGAGAGACAGAGACGGGGGGACTGATATTTCAATGCTTACTTAGCTAATGTTTTGAAGACAAGTTTTCATTCTTCACTTTGTGACTTTGATTCTCATTCACTGAAACTTACTATGTTCATATTTAATACAAGCCTGACATAGAAGTTTATAACATACAATCTGTCATGTGTTTTTTTTTTCTCTTTTGTCTTGTCATTTCTTTTGAATCTGATTAAAGCAGTATATTTGATTGTGGAAAGGTGTGAATTATTCTTTTAAAATATCAAACTCATATTACAAAAATAATGACAACCATTTCCTATTTCCTATTGTTTTCAAACAAGAGGTTTTTTTCACACCAAAATAGATCCTTTTTAAAAAAATGTCTTTTTAAATTGTAAAGTATTTCATACTTATGCTTCTTTTTATTTGAAATTTAGTAACAACTTTTCTGATAAAGGAATGGTACTTTGGACTATTCTTCATTAACACACATAGTTTTGTAATAAAAGGTAGTAACATTTTAAATGAAATTTTAGGATTGTTGACTATATCAAGTATCAACTTTTCAGATTGAGGTTTAGATTTATATTTTGTATTTGCAACATAAATCCAACCTAAAGATAATATACCAAGAATTATTTGAAAGTGAAAGAACGAGGTTAAGAAATAATTGTAAATGATGGCTAGAATTATTAGTTTTTTTCTGAGAAAAGGAAACATGGAAAACAATCCTAAATAAAGGTAAAACTGGTCAAAATATTCAAATAAAATATACAATTATGAAACTGTCTAAAATATATAATTCTTGTATAAAAATCTTAAATACTGAGGACCAATATTATAATACTTATGTGCAGGTAGAAAAATATTTAAATGTTAAATTGATAAATTAGGAAATGATATATTTATTTTAGAAAATAAGCTAAAAGAGCTTTCAACACAAACTCCATATATGCAAGTGTATCAAGTTAAATTAAAGCGACTACAAGGGCTGAAGAATCCAGTTTCACAAAATGAAAACTTGGACTAGATGAATATGTTTCAAAAATTTGTTAAATAGAGCATCTTAAGTTAATACTAAGATATAACAATGTCTTTTTTTGCTTGTATGTGACAAGCAAGTAAAAAAATACAAATGAATTGTTGATCAACCCTTTGTGTTTCAAAAATGTGAATAGATGTCATGATTTCACTAAAACTGCAATGAAAGCTATGCTGAACTGCTATATTTTCAATAGGGCTCTGTGAGCTCGTGGTACACATGGTTGGTTGTATTAGGAGAAACATTTAGGAAGTGGGGTCTCGTGTAAGTGGGGCACATCTGGAGAAGGGATTAAGGTAAATCTCAGAAGAGCTGCTATGAAAGCGACAAGCTTGGCCCTTCCTTTCTCTGGTTCAAACTGTGATTACTTCTCAAGTGCAAGAGTCATGTCTCTGAATCTCCAGAAATGTGAACTACATAAATCTCTTTATTTTCTAATTTAGTCTATCTCAAGTATTTTCATAATAATGATGAAAAGCTGGCTAATACATTAACAGGTGCATTAAACTAAATTCTATGTTCTGTTGCACTTCAGCGTCCTTCAAACAATGACGCTGAATTAATTTCTAAAGTTCTGTAAGACACTGAATTCTTTTCTAGGTTTGAAACCACATGCAAGTTGCGATGTATCAAAGAGCAAGTTCCCCATTTTTTCTAGCTTTTGCCACCATAGACATTTGTGAAATCTAGGCAGTGAAAGCAATGAATGGATAAAACAAGATAAGAAATATGACTGTGAGTAATCAAAACTTTAAATGTCATAACTAGAATAAAGTATCTTTTGACTACCTGTAGTTCTCTCTTCTCATATATTTGAAAGTGGCTAGAATCTGTCTAGACTCTTTATTGAGCATGAAAGCTTTGATTTGTATTGCTTCTTTGCCCTGAGGTGGGGCCTATCTCTCCTTTTTTCCTTTGACTTTTATGGTTAGTTCAGATTTGTCTAAGAATTTGTCATCATGTGTATAGTATTATACATCTTCCTCAGAAATCACTGAAATATACAAATTCTTTGATGTTTTTCTGACAAAGAAGCTTTGTAATTAGCTTCAACTTCCCAATGAAACAAACAAACAAAAAAAGAACTATAATACGTCAGAGTTGATTTCTCAACTTCTACAGTATACATAATGAGTCAGTGTGATGCTCTGAGGGAAGTATAGTCTGTTAAATTCTTTTAGAAATATTTTTGGATAGAGAAATACAGTTAAAACACACTTGGGACAAAACAGTTTCCAAACATATTGTCTTTTTTTTGTTTTTCCTTTAAATCCTGGTAACAGCAATTAACATGAAACATCAGTTATGAGAAATTTTAAGTAAACATTATTTTGACACTAACATTTTATTTTATTTTTATTTTTACTGTTTTTTACTTTAAAGGTAAAAACCAAAAATCAATAAGCAAAGAAACAAAAATGATAATAAAAGAAAATAACAATAGCAACAGTGAAAAACAATAGTGATTTAGGATTTCAAAACAAGATGATAGGAATTCAACAATGGCTGTTTTATTGCATATTGTTATCTTAAAAATACTTGCTCAGGTTATCAAATACAAACATGCAAGACTGATCAAACAATGTAATTTCCCTTTGAGCAGTATCTTTCCATTTTACTATATCTATTGTGGCTTTCGGATCTTATTTACTCTTTCAGTATCTTACACTAGTGATACAATACATTGTTTACAAGTGCAAGTCTTATCTATATCACTTATGAGTATGGTTTTCTGTTGCTCATAAAAGTCTCAAGTTTATCATTCTTTATGGCTGAGTATTATTCCATTGCATAAAAATGCAACATTTTTTATCCATTCCTTAGTTGATGGGAATCTGGGTTGTTTCCAAAATCTCGCTATTACAAATTGTGTAACTATAAACATGGGAGCACATATGTCTCTGTGGCATGATATTTTCAGTTCTTCTGGGAAAATATTGAGAAGAAGAATAGTTGAGTCAAATGGAACCTCAAATACTAATTTTTTGAGAAATCTCCACACTTATTTCCAGTGATTGTACAAGTTTACACTCCCATCAATCACAGAGAATGGCTCCTTTTTTTCCCACAGCCTTGGCACAATTTGTTATTGGTTAATTTCTTGATGTTAGCAATTCTGTCTGGAGTAAGATAATTCCTGAGTGTTGTTTTAAACTGCATTTCTTGAAAGACCAGTGATGTTGAACATTTCTTCATATATTTATTTGCCATTTGTTTATCTTCATTTTATAATTGTGTATTCATCCTAGATGCCCATTTTTGGACCGAGTCTTTAAATTTGGGGGCCTGATTTTTTCAATTATTTATATATTCTAGGAAAAAGTCCTTTGCCTGAGGGACAGCAGGTAAAAATCTTTTCCTAATCTGTGGGTTTTCTTTTGTTTCTGATGATTTCTTTCAATGTTCAATAACTTTTGAACAAGATGAGATTCCAGTTGTTGATTCTTTGAAGTACTTTCAATGCTGTTAGGTTTTTCTTCATGAACTTTTGGCCTACCCCAGGTCTTCAAGATTCCTACCTAATTTGTCTTGTGGTAGGTTTAATGTTTCTGTCTTTATACTTAGATCTGTGATCCATTTTGACTTTAGTTCATGGTGGTAGGCATGGGTTCAGTTTAAATCTTTGTCATGTCATGTTTAAATCTTTCTCATGTTAAAGTTATTTTAACATCGCTTTCTAAAGAGGCTCAGTTTCTTCCAGTGAAAATGTTTGACCCATTGTCAAAGATAAGGTGGCAGAGTGTGTTTGTAGTAATTTTGTCTGTGTCTTCTGCACTGTTTCGTTAATCCTCAGGTTTTTAGGGTTGTTTGTTTGTTTATTGCCAGTAACACGCTGATTTTATTGTAGCAGTTTTGTAATATAATTTCAAATCTGGGATTCTGATGCTTCCTAACTTGTCTTCGTTAGCCAAGATTGCCTTTGCTATTCTAGGTTTCTTGTGATACCATGTCAACTTTAGAAATGTTTCCTCTAGATCTGTGAGGTATGCTAATGGTATTTTGATAGGGACTGCATTAAATATATATACTTGTGTTGGGAGTATGGACATTTTCACGATGTTGATTCATCCTATCCATGAGTAAGGGATACCTTTCCATTTTCTGAATTCATCTTCAATGTATTTTTTTCAGAGTAATGTAATTTTCAATGTATAAATTTTTTACTTCCTTTGTTAAATTGATCCCTAAGTATTTCATATTTTTTTATATTATTGTGAAGAGTGTGGTTTTCCTAATTTCTCTCTCAGAGAGTTTGTTGCTTGTGTACAGGAATACTATTGATTTTTAAGTATTTACTTTCTAACTAGCTATTCTGCTAATTTTGCTTATTAAGTCTAGAGGTCTGTTGGTGCACTTTTGGGGTCTTCTATGTAGAGTATCATGTTATCTGCAAATAATGACAATTTAATTTTTTCCTTTCCTACCTTTATTTCTCTCCCTTTTCTAATTCTTGGGCTAATGTTTCGAGAACCATACTGAATATGAGTGGTAATAGTGGACAACCTTATCTTGTTACTGAAATTACAGTTAAAGATTTCATTTTTTGTCCATTTAATATGATGTTAGCTATTGATTTGTCATAGATGACTTTTATTATATTGAGGTAAAGACCATCTATCCTAGATTTCTCTAGGGTTTTTGCCATGAATAAGTGTTGAGCTTTATCAAAAGCTTTTCTGCATCTATTTAGATGTTCATGCAATTTTTGTCTTTCACTCTGTTGATATGATTTATTGATTTTCATAGGTTGAACCATGCCTGCATTACTGGGATGAGTCCCACTTGGTTGTGGTGTATAACTGTCTTGATGACTTGCTTTATTCTGTTTGCTAGCATTTCACTGAGGATTTTTACATCTATGTTCAACAGAGATTTGTTATAGTTCACTTTTTTCCTTTGGTTTAAGTGTCAGGGTAATATTTGGCTCCAAGAATGAATTATGAAGAATTGACCCTTTCATTAAGGAGTTTGAGGAGTATTGATATTAAATCACTTCTCTGAATTTCTTACAGAATTTAGCTGTGAATCTGTCAGGACAAGGGCTTTTCTTTCTAGGTGAGCTTTCCTTTATAGGTAATCTAGGTAGTTTTTAAATTATGCTTTCAATTTCTTCATCTGATTTTGGGTTATTCAGAACTTTTATACATTCTTGATCCAGCTTTGGTAATTCATATGTTTCGAGGAATCTGTCCATTTCTCATGTGTTTTTGATCCTATGAGAGTAAAGCTTTTCAAATTAGGTATCGATGACCTTCTGTGTGTAGTGACATTATCACTTTTGATCATCCTTGGTTTGAAGTTTATATTGTCAGAAAACAGAATAGCTATCCCTGTTTTTTCTGAGTTACTGTTGCATGGAGTATTGTTTTCCTTCCTTGGATTTTCAGTCTATGAATTTCCTTTTGAATTAACTGTGTTTTTTGTATACAGCATATTCTTTGATTTTATTTCTTGATCTACTCTGGCAGTCTGTTTCTTTTGACTGGTGAATTGAGTCTATTTACAGTAATGGTTAGAACTGATATGTATTGGTTTATCTTTGTCATGCTATGTTTCTGCTATTGGTTCCATACTTTTTCCTCTGTTTAATTGTTTGTCCTGTTTGTTGATTTCTTTCTGTAATTGTTCTTATAATTGTGGTCATTTTTATTCCTTTCTAGAATAACTCTTAGTACTCTGTAGAGTTGGTTGGATGGTCATGTACTTCTGTTGTTCTTTGTCATGGAATTGTCTTATTTCTCCATTGATTTTGAAAGATAATTTTCAAGGTACACCTATCTGTTTTCAAAGTTATTTTCTTTCAGTAGTCAAAATGCTTCACTCCATGATTTTCTTGACTTGATGGTTTGTGTTGAGAAGTTTGCCATGATTCTGGTGGAATTTTCCTTTATAGGTGATCTATTTTTTTTCTCTAGTGGCATTTAAGATTCTGTTCTTATGATGAATTTCTGGTATTTTGATCATTATATGCTTAAGTGTAGATTTATTTTGGTTATGGCTAGTTGAAGTTTTATATGCTTCACTCATCTGTATGTCTGGCTCTTTTGCCATGTTGAGGAAATTTTCTGCTATCACTTCTGCAAATAGTCTTTTTATGTCATTCATGTTGTCTCCTTTTTCATTGACACCTATCAGTCTTATAGCATTTCTCTTTGCATCATCTTGCAGCTATCACACTGTTATTTCCTGATTTCTTGTTATTTTTAAGAATTCCTCCCTTTCATGATCACTAGTTGCAATTCTATTTTCAAGATCTGAGAGTCTGTCTTCAATTTCATTCATGTGGTTTTTCCAGCTTTCAACAGAATTTTTGATTTCGTGGATATCTCCTTGAATCAGTTCCATGTATTCTAATTGTTTTTTATATTGCTCATTCAAGGTTTCCATCACTTTTTTGTGATCCTCTATTTTTTTTATCTATGTCTTCTTTGGATATACTCACCAACTCATTCATTATGTTTATCATTTTGGTTTTTACCTGAGACATTTTTTTCTAATTTGATTTCCTTTCCAACTTACTGGATTTTTTTCTGTACTTTGATTGCTATCATTTCAGAAATTTCCAGTGTGTTATTCCCAGTTTCTTCTATTCTATGTCTCTTGGACTTGATCTCTATTGGCTGGAATTTTAAGACTGCATTTTTTTTTCTGTTGTTAAGGTGTTTTCCTATGTCCCTCCAAATCAACCAGAAGCCAAGTCCTAGTTGCTTCCTGCACTGGTGTCCTCTGCCCAGCTGAGGACCTCACTGAGAGTTGCTTATGGCTACCAGTCTCTGGCTGCAGACATCTGGTCCCTGTGGGTTTCAGAAATGTTCCCAGGTGTGTTCTTGTGGCTGGGTGCAGCTGCCTAGTCCCTGAAAGCCTCACTTAAGGTTCCTGGTTGCAAGCAGCATACTGAGCACAGCTTCACAGTCCCCATAGTTCATACTGAGTCTTCTTGGATGACTGAGGGTCACTGGGTGCAAACTCCCAGACCCTGCAGTTCAGAAATGGTTTCTGGGTGTGAGTGGGTCACTGAGCACATCTCCCCAGTACCTCCAGGCCTTAGTGACTGGCTCACTGGGCACAGACTCTTGGTCCCCACACGCCTCACTGAGGGTTTCCAGATGACTGGGGTTGCTGGGTGCAGACTCACAATCCCTGTAGGGCTCACTGAGTGTTTGTGGATGACTGAAGCTCTCTGGGTATAGCTTCTCATTTGCTGTACATCTCTTCAAGTTTTCCCGGATGACTGCAAGTTGCTGAGAGAGGACTCCTGGTCCCCATGGGCCTCCAACATTTTATTTTTTGACATAAATTTTTTAAAATCTTTAGAGATTATTTATTTTGTATTTTATGCCCATTGATCTTAGTGATTTCCATTGTCCCTCCTCCAATCACAGGGAACTCTTGCTTAGAGGTCCTGTACCTGGTTGAATGCTTTCCATCACTAACTTGAAATCTGTCATATTTTACAGTATTTACTTCTCTTAGCCCTCAAATTACATATCCAATTCAGTCTATAGGTTCTTTTGGCATAGGAATACAAAAGTCATGATGTATAGAGTACTTGCTGTAATGACACAGGGACTTTACTCCAAAGGCACAACTTACTTTTTTCAATTAATCAACAGATTCAGTGTCTGAAAACTAAGTCATGCCTGAGTACTGAATTTTTATTATGGCTACAGCTGACAAATACCAAGAACCTTTCCTGCTCACCCTGTCTTACACAAGTTGACTATCTCTAGTCCTAAAATCCCAAATTCCAAATGCTCTAACATCTAAAATATTTTTAGTACTGAGATGATACTTCTGCCTAAGTACTTTGAATACTTGTACTTTGCAAAAGGGATACTAGGAACATTTTCTCTCTCTCTCTCTCTCTCTCTCTCTCTCTCTCTCTCTGTGTGTGTGTGTGTGTGTGTGTATGTGTGTGTGTTTCAGACGGAGACAGAGAGAAAGAAAGAGAAAAAGAATCAAAGAAAAAATACATGGAGAGTATTATAATAAGACTACCCCCTCTACCCACTTTGGCCGCTAATGATTTTATGTTCTATTAAACATGAACAAAACTATTTAAAACTAAATGAACTTGATTGTCATAATTACAATCTACTGTCTTCTGGTAGTAAGTAATGCCAAATGATGTCCTCTGCAAAATGGTCCCATCCTTCCCATTACAATCAATAAAACATTTTCCATGACTATTTTTCTTTATATCAAATTTGGACCTCAGAAAAGTTATTGCTAAACTTTGTAATGATAAATATATACTACTCAAGTGCGAATTCTTACTGCCTTTTTGATGGTTGCATCCACTAGGCATAATCCTCTGATAGGTCATCAGATCTCACAGAAAATGTTGAATCCTCTAAAAAACAACACCAATATAATATTAGTAAATAGCTGTGTGAGAGCAAATAGGAATGGGTCTTTTTAGGGAGAATGTCAGCAAAACAGTCATTAAATCTGATCCTGAGTGAAAGAGAGAATAATGCATTGAGTCCATGTCAACTATCAGGAGAGTCACATCTTTTTCTGGAATGAACCAGTCTCAGTTGTGTATTTTTGTTTTGTTTTTATTTTTTTCTTTGCCACAGTTATTGATGTCACAAACATTCCCTAGCAGCAGTCTTAGATACTTGGCTTTTTTAAAAAAGCATAGAAGAATTTGAGTGCAATCGAAATAACCCTCATACGGCCCCTAGAAGGCATGGGCTCACAGCTACTGCGGCCCGTTTCCTGTATTTTATACACCTGCTACTTTGCAGAACTCAAGGGTCAGCTGCCCCTTTTTTCTGTCTAGTAGAAAACTTAGAAGGAATGGAGATACAAACTCTAGAACTCATCAGAAAGTGCTCACATGGATTACCTGGGGTTAAAACATATTCTTTTTGTCCTAAAATATAAAAGGCAACATTGACTTTTCCTGCTGAATTTGGTTAATTACTTTTGTCAATATAGTGAGGACTGAAACATGGAATCCATATAGTCTTATGAGGAACTATAACAATGTTTAATTTGAAAGAAACTTTTATGAGTTTTCTGGAAAATATGTACCCCCTTTTGGTCCCAGGATACATAAGCCTACAGATTTATGGTGATGGAAAGCACAAAATCCTCCAGTAGATCATTCAGAGAGATGCTAAGTGGAGAGTGCTTTCATCCACATCTTTATGGGGCCATATAGTCCTCCTTTTGAAAATATGATACCACTTGAGTATTGTATGTAGTTTCATAACTACATTAGGACCTGAAAGAGAGCACTCAGTTCTTTCTTGGCACTGGTAGTCAGCTGCACATTTTGAGAGGGATTCCAATATTCTGTAAGGCCACCTCCCTCAGGGTGCTACCCTATGTGATAAGTCCAGGAGTCCATTTCTTCCAGTGAAGTCAGTCTCTGGCTAGATGCTGGGATGAGTAGAAATCTATGAGCACTGATAATGGTTCTTTTGAAGTATCACTAATGAAAAAGACAAACTTATGCTAGGATTAGCTATGTGCCAGTTAAAACGAATCACCAGCTTTTGGTGCATATGCTTCATGGGTCCATCGTGGAAGTTCTATATGGCTGATGGCAAGAGCTGACTGATTTCAGTTTTTGTATTTAGTCAATTGTGGCGGATACATCCTTGGAACATTATTCAGAAATACTAAAATCTTTATGTATTTTACTCACTCCCACATGTTGATCCACATGATTCTACCCAGATCACCTTGTCTCTAATCTTCAAAACTTTTCTTTACAAACTCTTGGCCTGAATGACAGACACTGACCACTACCCAAGTTCAAACTTTACAATTACAAATCTGCTTGAATTATGTATGATGTCTTATTTACAGTTTAGCAGTTTAATCACTAAAATATGAATTTGATGTTCAATTTCTTCTCTTGGAAACTACCGAAGGAAGCCTCTGACCACCAGACTTGTAGTTTGCAGTTGTTACATGTATCACTGTCTTTCTGTAGGGCATTGATACTATTAAAAGTCATTTAGCATATTCTAATTGTTCTTGCGTGTGTTTCCCTCCTCCTCCTTCCATTCATACATCTCTGTATTTTTCCACTGTTGATGTTATGCAGATACAGTGTTCCTCCTATGAGATCACTCTCTCACACTGAGGAAAAGATTATTAATTGGGCGGCCACCTTTGTTCCTGAGATGCCTGCTCCTGCCTTACCAGCATGGGGTCCTTATTGGAATCCAGACACACCATGAAGTCTTAAACTCCATCCAACCTCTCATCTCAAATGATTCTGGGAACTTCAGAGTTTTATACTTTAGAAAACAGATGTTGAAAGGATAAAATATATATATATATATATATATATATATATCTTAACAGTTTATGGATGTGCTATTCCTGAAAACAAAAACACAAGTTCAAGTAGGTGAAGCTGTCAAACCAATGAAATAGATTTGACAAAACCTCTGCTAGATGAGAAGAACGATGTGCAACAGATTTATAAACACATTCTACTTACGTAGCCAAGTCTGCATTCCACTTAAATAGCCAAGTTCCTTCATCTCAGCCTTGTTTAGCCACTAGCTAAAGCCACTCTTCCAAAAGAATCACCTCAGCTCAAAAGCAGAGGCAAAATAAGAGGCAAGATATAGATGCTATTACATTGTCACATTTCTCTCAATTATTCATAGTTACTTGAAGAATTTGAACAATGATTTTTTGTGTGTGTGTCAGCTACAAGTAATTTGTGAGAAAGTTAGTATAATAGGATGTGGAGTAGCCAGGGATGTTTAACAACATGGATGACAACTTTGAAATCATGTGCATATGTTTAGAATAAAAGTAATTTATTATTCATCAAGCCAGAAAATAAGTCTTGCTTGACACTTTTGTTCAAAACCCAATATTTATTTAATCTATGGGTGCTTTTAACCAATTAGACGTTGTCAAGATGAGGAAATTATAGCTGTTACTTATTTTTATTTTTCCTTGGAATAAATTTAACTTTTCACTTATAATATATAATAACATATTGTGGCTTTAGAAAATAAAACAAAATAATATGATCTCAAAATGATTAAATTTTCTAATGATTTATTGAAATGTATTATATAGCCATCTATATTTTCAAAAAATGTTAAAATAAAACAGTGTCAGGAAAAATAAATGAATGCTTTTATTTTTTAATTTATATTGAATTTAAATGTCTATTTTCCTTTTCTGCTGTTATTTTATTTTTGCTGATTTTGGAAGTGCCACTATTTCATGTGGCTTCACCATTCAGTTGCATATTTTATGATACATGATTTAGTATATATCAATTTACTAATATTCTATTGCAATCTCTTAGTAAATGTTTTGAGATAAATTGCACATCATTGTGGGGAGGTGGCACACACTTGTAATCCCAGCACTACGAAGTCCAAGGCAGGAGTATCACTGTGGAGTTTTCCACCAACTTAGGCTACACAAGGAAGTTCAGGGTCAGTCTGGACTACATAGAGGGATGCTGTCTCCAAAAAAATACACATCATTTTCATTGTTGTAGTTTCCACATTTTTAAAACACAAGAAACAAAACTTCCTGTTAGTATTGAAGGGCTCAAAAAAAAAGTATTGAGGGGCTCTAAACTGAGATCATTATATCTATAGCATATTCTTAAAGGATTTTTGCTTCCCAGTTGGTTCTTTTCTCCTGGTAAAAGTGAGCATTCTCAGATCTCTCAGTGTAGATTTGAGAGAATGAAGTGAATTCTTTTTAGGAAACTCTATGGAATCATTTTTTATTTCTTTTCTGCCCCACACATATGTCACATAGGATACAACATTAAGGAAAAAAATTTAAAAATAGTATAACAGTTCTTGACTTAGCATCACATTTTACACATACTACCTTAGTAGTGTCTCTAACTAATCAAATGATAAACCTCTCCTCTTCCATCCATCAAGTCACTGTATTTAGATAACAGCTACAAGTGATATATGATTTTATCTAGTATTCTTTGTTTTGGTACCAGGAGGAACTGAACTCAGGACCTTGCGCTGGCCAGACAGACACTGTGCCTCTGAGCTACATCCCCAGCCTTGTCTATCATTCTGATTTCATTCTATGCTATTACTTTGTCACAAGTATATTTCAATGTATTGATAGCATATCACTAAGATTTTGAAGATATCTTTAAGGGAAAGAGGTTTACTTGGCTCTTAAAAGGGAACACATATGATAAAACAGTTTAAAAAAAAAAGAAAAGAAACTCTAGTAGTCTTCAAGATGTGCCCGATCTTGCAATGTAAACTTATATTGGATTCATTTGTGAACTGTTTAAAACATATCTTGAGGCACTGAAATAGATTCTGGTTATTTGTTAATACAGTGCAACAGATGATAATCCTTGTGCTTAATAAAACCTTGTAAGAAATTCAGAACTTCGAATTGTAGCTGTATGTCTTATTTCAAAACTTCATTTCTTGTTTCAGCTTATTCATGCCACATATTGGTCAAATTTCATCAATAAAGTTATTTTTGTTTCAAAATTTATAATTTAACATGGCAATGGCATAGGATGATATGATATTTATTCATCATTTGTCTTCCAAGAAGATTGACAAAGCAGTGAAATTGTAAAATTATAAAATAAAACAAACTGTTTAGAGGGATGTGAAATTCTACCAAATATACAACTGAAATTAGAAAGTAAGGATAATATTTAAGCAAGTAAACATCACAGAACTAGTCCAGTTCCAATCTAAAGTATCTAATAGATAAAACATTCATATGTAATCAGTGAATTATTATTATACCATAATCCAGATTGTTTAAAACCTTAGTTTACAGTAGTAGCATTTTTAACTGATATAATTCTAGAATTAGCCAGTCCAAAGATTTTACAGTTAATAAAATATATAATCAATGATCAAGATTGCTTCTACTGCTTTGCTCAAATATTAATATTGTTTTGATCTTTAAGGCATATCTCACTGGGAACATATAAATTAGTATGCTTGGATATATTTATATTTTCTAATTTTTAAAAATCACTGTAAGTGGGGAAAATATGTATGCTGGGCCTCCAGAAGCAGTACAGTGCCTACCTGGCAAGAGCAAGACCTTGAATTTTGATTCCTGGTACCCAAAATGTATACTGCAATATATATGCAGGGTGTGATTGAAAAATATTGAATGTTTACATTTTTATTAATTATTACAGTCAAAGACATACTGCCCCTACTTCCTTTTAAAACATTCCCCATCACTTCCAAGACACTTGTCTCGTTTTTCCTAAACCTCCAAAGCAGTTCTGGAAATCCTCTTCCGTGAGCCATGGCATGGCTGTGGCTGCCTCCATGTCCTGTTAACTTTTATCATTATTTCGACTTTGAAGTGGCACCAGCTGTGGCAAATAAGGAGAACTTAATATTCTACATTCATAAAAAAATGACAAAATTATCATGGTCTTTCATGATATGTGTTCTAATTTATTTTTATTTTTGTTTTTGTTTTTGCAGCACTGGAGATTGAATCCAGGGCCTCAGCCACTCAAGATTTCTACCATGCACTACTCACCAAGTCCCTTAATGTTAAAGTCATTCATTGAGATTAGAATTTTCCTTGTCCTTTTAATAAGATTTTATTAGTGCATATTTTCAGTGCATGAAGTTTACAGTCCTCTGGTGGAGTTGGCACATAGAGACAACATATTTTAATTCTCTTTTTTAATCCCCTTCCTTTGTTACTCTTTTCCTTCCCTTTATCTCTTGATCTGTTTCCATTTGTAAAGATCTATCATTGCAATTTATTTATAATGTGTGCTTCTCACATAATAGAAACTATGTGATATTTAAGCCTGTGTGTCTGATTTATTTCACTCAAGAACATAATGTCCTCAAGAATTCATTTATCTGTTTTTGTGACAGTGTAGTACTCTGTTGCATGTAAATACCACACTTTCTTTATTGATTCATCTGTTAAATTTATAAGCTGCTTCCAAGATTTAGCTGTCATAAATCATGCTTCTATAAACATGGCCAGCAATGTTGAGCATTACTTTTTGTATTTATTTACTAATTGTACTTCTTCTGAGAAGTGTCTTCATTTCACTTTCTCATTTTTTGTTTGGGTCTTTTGTTTTCAGAGGAGACTAAACTCACGTGTCAATGTAATGTGATGTCCTAAAGTCTTTCAGGAATGGACCTAGCAGGTGAACACTGGATCAGCTGCAATTTCTAGTTTCTTAAGGACTCTCCACACTAATTTTCACAGTGGTTGTGCCAGTTTACACTCCCACCAACAGTGTGAAAGTATTCCTTTTTCCTCACAGCCTCTCTAGGACTCATTCTTTTAGACTGAAATTTTATGTGCTTAGACTTGCACCTTCCAAATGAAAGAGCTTTACTTTTTTCCCTTTTCCTATGTGACACACTAGATAAAAGTTAGATACACTTACTTACTTTAAAATTTCTTAAAGAGTTTTTTTTTTAAATTTTGATTTTTCTTTCTTTTCTAATGCTTTTAGTGTAACTGAAAGATTTTGCTATTTTTAACTGAAATTATTTTATTATCTTGAAGAACATATCTCTGAGGTTAAGGAAAAATGTGTTCTTGACTTTTTCATTCATGTATTTCTATTGAAGAAGAAAACAAGAAATTACAAATTAAAGTTATCTCTTCCTATTGCCTATATATATTAACTATATTTTCCAGCTATTTGTCAGGCATAAGACAAATGTTCTGAAATGATTTTTACTTTTTTTCTTTAAATTCTATAAATTCTGAGAAATAAACATAAATAATGCATCTGTGAAATAGAACTGTTAAATAGTAGTCATTTTGTCTTATAGAGGTGATTTTGCAAACTGGGAACGGAAGTCACTCTATAAGCACAGCAAATTGCGCTGGGATCATTGCTCACCCTGCTGGCTTTTGTCTTTGTACCTCCCTTTATTCCACTGTGATGCATAGAAAGATCCCTTTCGCTCTGATCTTGACTTAATTATTGCAGCTAATTTTTTGCCAAAGCCCTTATTCTTTAGACTATTCAATCTACTTTGCTTGTTTAAACAAAAATGTAAATGAAATCTTTTCTCATTTTAGATGCATTTTTTCATACTGTGGAATGTATTTTTCTCCAACGGAAAATAAGCCAATAAACCAAACAAAAGGAGAATATTTTTATTATTCAAATCTCTAAAACTATTACAATCATTCATCTTGTTTTCTTTGTTATTATGCACTCTTTATGTTTTTCCTGAAAGGTTGTGGTTAATAATGTGCATTCTAATTGCCTGTAACTTCCACTCATGCGACTTTGGCTTCTACCTTGTATTTGCACGTTGTCGCTCTGCTTCACACGGACGATTTTTGGAGATTGCATTTGTTCAGGTGCTGTGACCACATCTCCAGGTTTGTCACATCTTTTCTTTTGCAAAAATTAAGTTTAGCATTATGTACCCAGATTCTTGTTTTCTATTGATAAGGTAAGCATTTTTACTTGTCCCTTTTGATATATTTTTGTCTCTTTTATTTAGTATTTATCTAGGAGGAACAGAATTATTTGTATTGAGTATGATGTTGCTTTAATATTATAGAAAAATCAGAACTGCATTTTTAATTTTATGTAAAAATTTATCTTTTGTTTTTCACAGAATTGGATTGCTAATTTATTTATTGGTATATTATGAGCTCAATAAACATTCTCATATGAATTAGTGAATGATTGTAAAATTACTGAGTATCTATTATACATAAAAACAAGTGAAAGAGAAACCACACTTGTATTACCTACATAAATTTTATAATCCATAGCATTATTGATGCTAACTTGCATTTTATGAGCTTTTCCTAATTTTTACTTGAATAGAACACTGAGTTCTATCCAGTAGTTTTGATTAGAGAATGGCAAACTGTGGTTTGTGGACCAAACACAGCCCACGTTTGATTTTGTAAATAAAATTTAATTGGAAAAAAGCTAAAGTTATTTTATTTCTATATATTTATCATGATTTCATTCCATGCAGACACTATTCAGTAGCTATGATAGAACACATATGATTTAAAATATTTATTCTTTGGGTCTTTAGAGAAAGTGTTTTTGTATCTCTGTTATGATGGCAGTTTTTGGTAATTAATTTATTTTATAATACTGCTATAACATTGAGAAAGTTTCTTTTCTAGTTTTTAGCTTGATACAAAAAAAGTGAAAACTGTGCCTGTTAATGGGTTATCATATAACGCAAAATCTTTAAATCAAGTTAAAAATGTTTACCTTTTCCAACATTTCTCATTTTACTTTGATAACAAAAGTTTCCATATGATATTTTTTTTTCTTGCAGCCTGAAGAATCTCTCTTTATCTTGTTCTCAAATATTCCCTGAACCCAAACAATCCAAATGTTTTTGCCCCAAAATTCCCATAAACTTTCCTAATTCTTTTATCTTTTTCTCTGAGAACAGTGTATTTTCAAGTAGTTTTATTCATACTCTGAGCACCTTATTTTGAGTTATATATGAAATTTCTTGACATTTATTGTACTACAACGTTGTCTGGTTATTGAAGGATTAGGTTTTATTTTTCTTTTCTTAATCTGTCTCTATTTTTACCTGTATATCCTGAAATCCAGGGCAGGATTTTCCCTGCACTTATAGTTACTTCCACTATTTCTGCACGTAATGCTACTCAAAATGATGCTTGCTGTGGGTCTCTTATTGGTACATTGTCACTGTTTAAATACTAGAAGTCAATTCAAGTTCAAGTTAATCCTAAATCACTCTTGGTGTATTGTTCTGAAAAAATAAATGAGAAGAGTCTCCACAATCCTCTCCAGGGTAGGCCTAGACACTTCATTCATAGCTTCGGGTGTTTATTGATGCATTGTGGAAATTTACCTGTCCCTGGATAGATTCCCTGCAGGCATCCCAGTCCCAGGTCCATATAACACTGCTGCAATCACCAGTGCCAGGAAGCTGTATCTGATGCTTGAGTGTGATCAAGGTCCACATTACTATGTGCTGTCTATTGCTGAGATGAACCTGTAGCTCTGCACTGCAAACCACTGCAACCAGCTATAGATGATGCTAACTGGAACAGACATTTGATAGACAGGGTTCATGCCTCTCTTCTGGAGCTGTTCCAAGTCCTCATCCCCAGGATGGCCTGGGGATCTGGCCATTAGGATCTGCCCAGTGTTTGCACTAGCCTATGACTAAGCCCCAAAGTAAAGTCTTATTACCCAGTAAGACTTTTTTACTGAGGGTAAAACTTACCCTCAGTAAATGGGATCTCCATTATAGTTGGAATAGTGTTGGTGAAGACAGGTTTTTGGTCACTTGAGCTAATACCAAGCTGAGTCACACCTAAGTCTCACAGTGATAGAGACCTGCACAGTCTTAGGCATCATAAAATCAATGCCACAGTTGGCATTGTTATAGGCTGCCCAAGCATAGCCCAAGTCTTTGCCTGCTGTCAAGGCTGTTCTAGGGCTCCAGAACCATTAGCCTGGAAATTGCTGTGGTGTCCAAAATTGGGAGAGAGGTGGGGAAAAGTAGTCTTTCATCAGAAAAGCTTTTATTAAGGTGGGTAATACCTTTGTATCATGACTCCAGGGTCCCTTCACAGTCTCACAAGGGTATGTCTCAGGCCTGCTCCAAGGCTGGAAATGATTCAGGCCAAAATTTCAAAGTTGATCACTGGTTCACAAACCTTGCTCTGATGCCAGGAAAATCCTGAATCTCTAGTTGTGTCCTTCATACTGTGAACACGACTTCTTTTAAGCTAATTAAAAGAAATCGAGGTCAATGATACAAGTGCTGGTTTACACTATGAGAATCCTGGATCTGGATTAATAACAAAACGCTTTCTATATTTCTGCTCTGACCCTCAAAGGGTGGATATCTTGCTCTCCACTGAGTTGCTTGATCTTGAAGATAGGATGGTGGAGGAAGTCAGCCTCCAGGGGTAACTAACTATTCTAAGGGTCCAGTCTGCAAATACTGACTTTGCTCTATGTGTTATGGGGGTTTTGCTGGACACTGGTTTTTATAATAACTGGTACTGGTTTTAGGTTTAATTCCTTCTCTCTACAATCCTAGAGATATGTCTCTCCATGTTGGGCTTCTTGTGGTAGAAAGTTAGGGAAGGGATAACATAGTCACCTCTTTCCTTCTTGTCTTCTCAAATTTAATTGTTTCATTTTGTTGTACTAAAATCAGTCACTATCATCATTCACCTGATTTGTTGTTAGTTCTTGTAAAGGCAGTTTGGTATATGAGTGAGTTTTCAGCTTGGTTTTCCAATAGGGAAAGAAGCACCATAGGTTCTTATTCAGGGCCGTCTTGTTCTACTTCCTGAGATAATGTTTTTAAATAAGAGAAACATTTGTTAATTTGCTTTCTGCTTACTATTTGATGTAGATGCAATTTGGTACAATGTAAAAGAATTCCTTTGCTACAACAAAGTATCTAATATTGATCTGTTTGATAGATCACTAGAAAGGTAGGCAGGAAATTGACACACTGAAGGCAGGTATGTTGGTGCATGCCTGTAATCCCAGCACTTAGGGAATTGGGGCGGGAGGATCCTCATGAATGCAAGACCAGTTTGTGGCACATAGTGAGTTCAAACCTAGCTTGAACTACATAGTGAGACCTTGTGCCAAAAAAAAAAAAAACAAACAATATTGGCACATTGACTAAATAAGAATATCGCTCATCACTTGAAATTCACTTAAAGATATAAGTTTACAATGAAGGAGGGAAGTTTTGCATTCCTAGCAACCACTATATGACAAGCATCATTCTACTTCTACATATTTATCTAAGCACATCTGATTTTTTTAGATCTTATAATTACTCTGCTATGAGACACATAAGATTATCCATTCTTAAAAAGATAATATAATTTTAATGAACAATTTTATAATTTTATTTGCTAGTGCTAACTCTAATTAGTTCTGGAAAATTGCAAATTTGTTGCATTATATTTATTATTATTCCTCAGTTAATAGTGATAAAAATTAACAAAAAGTAAAACTGTTTTCCTATTAGTCAAACATAACAATTTTTCTAAAGCCAAAGTGGAAAAATCAATTTTCAAAAATATCTCTACTTGATTCTATGTTCCCTTTTAAAGATTTCCTGTATTAATTTCTTTTTGCAATTAATTAAAAGCTGTCAGTTAAACCAGTTTCTACAAATTTTGCTTAAACAGAAGACTTAAGGTTTGTCTGATCCAAAACTCAAGCCCCTCCCCCAGTTGGGAGAAATTACTTCTTGGAGGAGGAAAAGGCCTCAACATAACTCATTACACACTTTCTGTTTTCATGTGGTATTTTTCCTTAGCCATTCAGAGGCAATATCTTACCATGTTTAAGAGTTAAATATGGAGCTGCTTGTTTTCAAACCACTAATCCTTCATTTCTTGATTATGCTCTCTAAGGAAGAAACACACTGTACTGTGTATTTGCGTTATACTTATCTAATGGTATAACAACACAACTCATTTCATAGGAGTCTATCAAAGACGGAGTAAGTTAGTGCATATAAAGCATTTATAATGTTTATATTTTCCCCCCTTTCTCTATTTTTTCCATTCTCTCTTTTCTCCTTTTTTTCTTTCTTTCATCTTCCATATTTCACCTACTTGATACATTTATTAACCCTCCATTTTTAAGCATAAGCATATTAATATCAGATTAGGTTGAAAATCCAGCATTTTGTTGGCATCATTACCAGAAATGGATTCATTCTAATTATGATGTATTTGACTTATTTTCTAACAGCTATAAGTGAAACCTTTGACATTTTAAGTCACACATTACTATGTGATTTAAGTTAAAATACACATTGATATAAATTTTGTCTCTAAGTATAAAACGATGATTTGAAATCACCTAATTTGGAAGCTTAATACTTTCATTATTCTAAGTTCATATTTAGATTTCAGTTGTTCCTTTAAAACTCATAATCCAATCACTAGTGTAAGATTTTCCATGAATTAAAAAGTGTATAATTAATTGCAAATACCAGAATATATACTTGAACATATGAAAGACTATCTATGTTAGTATCTTTGGAATCAGGCAATTTATTAAATTAATCACCAAACTAATTGAAATTGCCCAGCAATTTTAATAGCATTACCCTTTTCAAATAAAATACATGGTTTGTTAAAGAAGGATTATGAAGATAAAAGCATGATGCAAAAATAAATAAATAAATAAAGCTTTGTTCTATCTTTACACTAAAAGCAGTCAGGAAATAGGACAGAAGAAAAATATCAAAATTCTGCTTTGCAACAACTAGAAAACATTAACTAAGCATATTTGTAAACCATAGAGAGGACTCCATCAGTGGTAAAATGAGAAGCTGTGCGGCCTGTTTTATTTCTTTATGGAATGACTGGTGTTCACGGAGCACCTTTAATCTTTTATTGGTTCAATAAGTGCTACAAATACATAAATGAAGAAATATGAAGGATAATTTTGAAAGTAGTCACATAATGCAGTAGACGTCAGCCAGTGGGTAGAGATATCTAATTATATATTAAACATCTCAAGGCTCAAAATCCCAAATCAAAACGTAATAAAACCTAGGCTGGGGATTTAGCTCAGCATTGATGGTGCCTGCCTGCCAAGCACAAGGTCTTGAGCTCAATCCCCAGTATAAAAAAAAAAAAAAAAAAAATCAAAAAACCTAAAGGACACCAGCAGAGTTAGTGTTCATTATAACTGTAGTCATCTGTAGCCATGATTTCCCAGTAGCAGAAG
This sequence comes from Hydrochoerus hydrochaeris, assembly GCA_004027455.1. Classification (NCBI taxonomy): domain Eukaryota; kingdom Metazoa; phylum Chordata; class Mammalia; order Rodentia; family Hydrochaeridae; genus Hydrochoerus; species Hydrochoerus hydrochaeris. The sequence goes on from PVLA01002963.1 coordinate 145,348, forward strand.
GTGGAACTGACAGAGTAATCTTTAGTCGCAAAAGTCTTTGTGTAGATAGAAGGCGGAAAAAACATGGTTGAAAACTCTGAAGGAACGTCAACTATTGATAAACACACAATACTGAAATGTACCTTTGTAAGTAAACATCTCCACCCTCCATTAGGAGCAGCTAAATTTTCAGTTAGCCCTGAAAAAATTGTTCCATACTTCAGGGTTCTTACAACAGAAAAAGAATCATTATATATAAGTAAACCAGAGCTATATTTTTTGTATGCTCTCCTGTATTTAGTAAGAAATGACACTTATTCAGATACAAATAAATGGAACAGAAGTATAGAAGTATTTTGTATTTTTCTGTTTAAGGCAAGATGGTAAATGACTGTGGTGAATAAGAGAAGAAAAATAATTAATGGGTAAAAAATGGTGAAAACTATGGATGTTGGAACTTTAAGCTTTTGGAAAGCAAGCAGCCAGCTTGCTGCTCTGGTAATTAGCTGTGGCCTGGTAAGCCACAGCTGCCCCAGGGTGAGAACCATAAGCATCTCCTGATATCCACACTATGTTGGAACTTAGGGTGCTGGGAAACCAAGCAACCAGCTCACCTCCCTGGTAAGGTTGCTGTGAGCTTACCAGCATGAGGGCTAAGAATCAAACATCCATCCTCCCCACCCCCATTACCGAGTGGGAGCCAGAGATCTGAGCATCTCTTTTGAGTTTGACTATATGCAATATAGCAAATAAGGGGGATTTCCTTCTACCATCTCTTCGAAGGCAAATTTTTTTTATCACTGTTTTGCTCTGCTCTGATTAATGGTATTGCTCTATTCAATATTCTGTTTTGATAAGTTCTATACTGTTCTATATTTCCTTTGATTTTGCTATACCTGATTGAAAGAACAGCTATTGTGAAGAAAATGAGATATACTATTGTACCTATTACTGTTATTCCAGTAACCTGCTGTGAAGTTCTGTACCAATTTCACCACACTGTCTCAATTGGCTTTGTTCTGTCTTGTTCTTTTGTATTTTATTACCTTCAAATTAAAAAAAGAAACCTATGGACAGCATACATGGATGCTTAGAAATCTAAACTTCATTGATATGCAGTGCTGAAAATAACGTGTGTGTGTGTGTGTGTGTGTGTGTGTGTGTGTGTGTGTGTGTGTGGTGTGTTTAAGAAGCCCAGGAAGATGTGCAAAGGAAGACACTGTACTGTTCCTTTTTAGGTAGAATTCATTCTGAAGCCAGTCTGGAAACACCGTTTCATTTATACAGTTTATTAGAAGTTGCAATCATTGCTCTTCTTTTATTGTGTATCTGTCTTATATTCATATGAAAATTGCTACCATTTTCTTCACAGGAAAAATAATTCTTCATTTTAGATTTCAATAACCCAGGAGCTTTCTGCTCAAGTAAGAGTTTAAGCACATGCTTTGTTTCTTGAGATAGCTCCCATATCTTTTTCACTTCCACCTCTTACCTGCTTCTCTCAACACTCTTAACAGCTTTTAGGAAATATTTTTGCCTGTATCTGCTGAAGATTATTCTGTTGAGAAATGTGACTTAGAACCTTTGTAGTTCTCTCAGCTTGCTGGTGATTATTGCTCAATAGCATTCACTTTCTTCCATCTCTAGTTGAATATAGCTTTTATTTCCTCTCAAAAGAGGTTATAAATTTCTGCAATCTGTTTTGCCCTATATGAATCACATCAAACATCCCCCTGGGAGATTACGGCTCATCCTCTCTGACATCTGGGGGACCTGTCCACAGCTAAGAAGACAAATACAATACTGAGCTCTTTGAGACAGGGGCTTGAAAATTCTATTTGATGATTTTATATCTCCCTTGAAAAGCACTAAAAGAATAACAATTCTTAGCCAGTATCTATTTCATATAATCATTGCCAGGATTCATCAGATCAAGTATTATGTGCTTAGAGCTCTTCAAAGAAAAAAATGCTCCAGTTATTCCCAGATTGTCATTCCGTTCCTTTCATGACCTTTCACTAAAGCTAGAGGAGTTAATTATTTAAATTTTTTTTCAAAGGAGTTCAGACAGGAAGGTAGAATATGACACAAATTTTTCTTTAAAGCTTGATGTAAAACAGCAGGTTATTTGGCCGATATTAATTTTCTTCCCTGAAACAAGCCAATGAGTATGTCAAAAACATCCTGCCATAATGGGTTTCACTGTAGACCTTGCTGAATGTGATAGATTCTGTGCTAACATGAGTCCTTGAATGTGCTGTAATTGTCTTGCAATATTCCTAAATTTAATACACTGCATATATGTTCAAGGTATATAAATATATGTTAAAAGTTGACATAATGTGTAATTATAACAGGATTCAGTATAAGCTAAAATCTACCAGAAATTTAAGTTAAAAAATACATATATGAAATAGTTAATTTACAGTTGCAAATCTAAACATGTAGAGTTGCAACAATCTTTGAAGACCTATGCTTGGCATACATAGTAGACACTAATTAAATTTTCAATTAATTAAATGATTACTAAAGTGGTACAGTTATAATTTAACCAAACAATATGTCAACTAGTAACTTGTATTCTTCCTTCTTCATACATTCTCAAATATACAAAATGAAACAAAACTTCCTTACTCTTCAGCTTGGGAAAAAAAAAACCCTTTTATTAACCAGTGAACCATAACCATAAGAAATAAATAATTCAGAGAATGGTGGTTATGTTTCTCATAATCATCTTACACTTTTTCACAGGTAGTATGCCACCCATAATATTATTTCTATCCATCATAATAACTTATTTTTTTACATTTGAATTTTTCATTTTTTAAATTTTACTTTCCTAAGACATGTTTGTATTTCATGATTACCCTCGGGGTGGGGAGTTGATAGAAATGAGTATCATATCTTAACACTTTCACACACCCATCCTGGACTCCTTCTCTCTCTCCATTTCTTGGCCCTCCTCTCATTTGCAAAAGGTCTATTTTCCTGTTCCCTATTATCTATCTTTTATTTTGCCCTTTAATTTATTTATACTTTTGGTTTCTCATATAAGAAAAACTATGTGATATTAATCTTGTGTGTCTGATTTGTATCACTTAGCATTATGGCTTCAGAGTGCATCTATTTTCAACTCAGATCAATCTTTCCTAATGAGAGAGTACTCCACTGCATATAAATAACAAATTTTCTATATCCACTCATCTGTTGATGCACCTATAGGTCACTTTTAAGATTTAGTTATTACAAATTAACCAAGGCATGCAGGAGCAACTGTAATATGATGTCTTTAATTCTTTCAGGAAAATACCTAGAATAGTTATAGCTAGGTTGAATGAAATTTCTAATTTTAGTGTTTTGAGAAATCTTTACATTGCTTTCCATATTGGTTGTACTAGACTGTATTCACAACAACAGTGTAGGAGAGTTTCTTTTTTGCCACATCCTTACCAGCATTTGCTATTATTTTGTTCTTCACAGTCGTTCTTTCTGGAGTAACATGCCCTGCTTAAATTTACATTTTTCTAATGGCCAGAGATGTTGGACATTTTATGCATTTATTGACCATTTGTATTTCTTTTGAGAACTGCTGTTTCATTTCACTTGCCTATTTTTGAACTTCCTCTTTTATTTGGGATATGTCTAATTTTTTTGTGTGTTCTTCAATACATTTTAGGAATTCTCTGTTTAAATTATAGCTAGCAAAATTTTTGCTCACTCTATAGGCTCTCTTTTCATTTTCTTCTTTCCTTTATTGCACAGAACCTTTTTACTTTGATGTAATCTCCTTTGTTTATTGTTGATATCATTTCGGTGCAACTGGTGATTTGTTCAGAAAGTCGCTGACTATGCCTATATAAAGTTTTACCTCTTTTATATTCCAGCAGGTTAAATGTTTCTGCTGCAGTATTTTATCTTTGATGATTTTGATGAGAAATACGGGCCTGTTTAAATCTTCTGAACGTACACAGCCATTTCTTTCAGTGCCATTTGCTGCAGACGCTATCATTTCACCTGCATATGTTTTTGATATATGAAATCTGAGCTTGTGATTCATCCCGCTCTGTTCTTTTTGCTGAGGATTGCTTTTGCTCTTCTGGGTCTCTTCTGTTTCCATATAAATTGGTCATTCTGTAAGTCATTCCGTGCTCAATGGTGTAGGTATTTTAGTTTTGACTGCAATAAATCTATATATCCATTTTGAAAGTGTGGCCATTTTGTTAATATTTTTTCTGCCTATGGAAAGATAGGGTAACAATTTTCTGGTGACCTCTTTGATCTTTTTATTTGGAGTACTGAAGTTTTTTTGTTGGACAAGTGTTTTAGTTCCTTCATTATCTTAACTCCTAAATATTTAATTATTCTTGAAGCTACTATTGCTTTCCTAATATCTTTCTTAGTGAGTTAATTATTAGTGTGCAAGAATACTCTTGAATTTTGTATTACGATTTTGTATTCTCCTACACTGGTGAACTTCATTGTTAATTTTAGAAGTCTTTTGGTGACATTTGTTTATAGTCTAAGAATCATGTCATCTGAAAATCATAATAATTTTATTTTTCCCTTCTATCTTATCACATTTCTTTCTCTTGGTATATTGAACATAAGCAGTGACAGTGGACATCCTTGTCTTGTCCCTGATTTTAGAAAGTAAGCTTTCAGCTTTTCCCCAATTATTATGATGTTAGCAAAAACTTTGTCACAAATGGTGGTAATCAAATTGAAATAAGATCCTTCTATATTTTCTTAGTAGTTTTTATTGTAAATAGATGTTGAATATTGTCAAAGGCTTTTTCTGCATCTCTTGAGATGTTCATATGCTTTTTTCTTTACTTCTGTTTATGTATGTATCACTTTTATTGATTTGCATATGTTCAAGTATCCCTGGAATGAATTCTACTTGGATGATGTATGATCTTTTGGATGACTTGTTGCATTCTATTTGCCAGAATCTTTTTATTTTAAAAAGAATAAAAATGATTTTACAGAATTTTAAAACAAGATAACAGGACATTAACAATGGTTAATATATTGTGTCTCATGTTGAGAATTTTTTGCAAATATATCCATTAAAGACTATAGCTTCTTTTAGTTTTTTTCCTTGTCTGGTGTTGAAAACAAAGGTAACTTAGCTTTCAGAAATGGATTAGCAGTACTCCTTTACTTTCAAATTCTTTAAAGAGTTTGTTAAATTTTAACATCATATCCTTCCTGAAGTTCTTGTGGGATTTAATGATTATTAGTTGTGTACTAGGCTTTTCTCAGTATTTCTTAATCTTTATCACTGCTTTAACATTATTACTAATAGGGGTTTTATACCTTTTTGTTCAATTTTGATAATTTGTATGTATCTAGGATCTCCAATTTATTGAAGTGTAGGTTTTTGAAGTAGTTACTGATAATCTCCTGAGTGGCAGATAGTGAATACTATATTTTTACCATTGCCATTTCTTACTGGATTGGTTTGGATTTTGTCATTTCTTATTCTTTTTTTGTTAGATTAAGGATTGGTCTGTTTCATTTTTTTTGAAGAAACAACTCTTCAATTTTTTTAATTATTTGAAATTTTTTGGTCTCTCATTAATTTTTGTTCTGATCTTTGTAATTTTCTTTCTTGCACTAGCTTTGAGTTTGAATTGTTCTTGTTTTTCTGGAATCTTGAAATGCATCATTAGTTTACTTATTTGGGCTTCCTCAATTTTTCTGATGTGGGCCTCTACTGCTTGAAATTTCCCTCTTATAGTTGCTTTCATTGTGTCTTATGGGTTCTGGAATGTTTCATTTCTTTTTAGAAACTGTCTAATTACTTCCTTGGTTTCTTCTTTGATTATTCAAGGTCATGTCATTTAGTTTCTCTGTGTTTGCTTAATTTCTGTGGTTTATTTTGCTATGGATTTCTAGCTTCATTGTACTACAATCTATTAATATTCCTGGAATAGTTGCAAATCTCCTGCATTTACACATGCATGTTTCATGGGCTAGCATATTATCTATTTTGGAGAAAGTTCCATGAGAAACTTACAAGAATGTGTATTTTCTTGCCATATGGAACACTCTGTGAATATCTTTTAAGTTTATTTTATTGCAGGTTTGATTCAACTCTGATATTTCTTTGCTGACTTTTTTGTCTAGTTGATATATTTGTGACAGTGCAGTATTATGGTTCCCTACTGTAAATCTGATTTTTTTATGTTCAGTTTATCTGATTTTTTTATGTTCGGTAGTGTTTGTTTCATGAAATTGAGTGCACTTGTGTTCTGTGCATACATATTTATAATTGTTATTATTTCCTTTTGAATGATTCTCTTAATTAATATGAAGTTTCCTTCTCTGCCTCTTTTGATCAGTTTGGGTTTGAATTTTACTTTGTCTGAAGACAGAATAGTTACTTCTGCCTGTTTGGGGGTTCCTCTTTTGTGGAATATTGTTTTCTATATTTTGAGTTTTAGTCCATAATTTCTTTTTGGATTGAATATGTATCTTGTATACAGCATACTGTTAGATTTATTTTTATTGATTCACTATGCTAATATGTGTGTTTTGGTTAGAGAATTGAGAACACTTACATTGGGATTTGTAACTAAAAGTTACTGATTTATTCTTGTCATTATATTATTTTCTTCATATTTTTCCCTTTGGCTTTCTGCTTAACTTCTCATCTTGCCTAATATATTCATTTCATTATAATTTTGTAATTTGTCTTCTTTTTCTTTTTCAAGAAAACCCTTAAGAATATTTTTCAAGTTCTAATTTGATACATGAATTCCTTAATGTGTTCTTTGTTATGGAAAACTATTTTTCCATTGGATTTCTGAACACAAACTTTAAAAGGCCAGAAAATCTTGGCACGAAATGCCAAGATTCAACCCCTAAAAGAAAATAACTTCCAACCCAGACTGATATTAGTCTGTTGGGATTCTAATAGGCTTATCTTTACAAATGATTGGTTATTTTGCCTCTAACTGCTTTTAAGGTTCTGTTCTTGTGTTGAACTTCCAAGATTTTAACTTTAATGTGTTGAGATCTTTTCTGATCATAGCTATTTGGATTTCTGTATAACTCACATACATGTGGAATTCTTTCCTCATATTTGGAAAATTTTCTGCTGTTATTTATTTATATAATTGTATTTATGGACTGATTTAACCTTCCAGATTAGGAACTGCATCTCTCAGGTGCTATTAAAATTCATTTGTAGTATAACAAAAATTACAGCTCTCATTACGTCCTATTCTTGTGTTGTAAAAATGGTTAAGATCCATTATAAAACTGGGTCTATTTTAAACTCAATAGCTTTTATAACAAATAAGAACCTGAAGAAATGATAATGACATGTAATATTTCAATAGCACCATGACTTTTGTAAAGAAAAAATAATTAAATTCCACTTTTTAAAGTCCATTGATTTATAATTATAAATTAAGTTCATACGTCTTCTGACTCTAAAGTTCTTCAGAAATAGTATTATTATCATTCACCCTACAGACACATAAACATTTATCAGATAAAAGAATTAAGGGTGCATAATTTAAATGCTAGTTATACTAAAACTAACTTTCTATAAAACTTTCATTCTGCTTTTTGTCTCCATTATAAATTAATATTGTTTTCCAACCCAGTTATATCATTTCTTAATACTATTAGCAAAATGAGAACTCTTTCTCAATATTTGATATTATCATTATTTTAGTTTTAGTAATTGTATACAATAGTATCTCCTTAATGTTTTAGTTTGTCTTCTCATAAATTATCCTGAGATCCTGAATTTGTTTGTTTGTGTATTTATTTGTACTGGGAGTTAAGCTCATGAACTTTACACTGCTTTACAAATTTTTCATATGTTTATTTATTTTGAAACAGTGTCTCACTAAGTCACTAAGTTGCCTAGACTGTGCTCAAACTTGTGAAACTCTTGTTTTAACCTCTCTGAGTGCTGAAATTACAAAAGCAAGCCAGGATGCCCTACTTGGTTAACTTTCTTACATGACTGCTTCTCATATTCCTAATTTGATGTAGTATCTACTCCAGTTTTTACCTTTTTTGCTTTTTTTTCCCAAATCCATTTTATTCATAGATCAAAAGGAAGAAAAAAAGAAGAAAAAAAACTACAACAAAATGTTAAAGTACATCAATCAGGGGTAATAATGGTACATACACTGTGCAGTGTCATCCCCAAATCATTCACCCAGAAACCTTCTTTTCTTATTTGAGTTGTTGAGAGTTTCTCAAATGTTGCATAGAAGTTATTTTTTATTTTGTCATTTGTAAATGTTTTTTGTTTGTGAATTGTCTGGTGATTTTTATAATGTCTTTCAGAAAATAGGATTTTTTAATTTTAATGAGTTTCATTTTATCATTAGCTTATTTTGGATCAATCTTTTTGGTATTCTAACAAATTATTGCTTAAACTTCTACCATTGAGTATCATTAAGTTTTGCATTTTTTGTAGATACTTTATCACATTGAGGCAATGTCCTGCAAGTTTACTGGACTGAAACTCTAAATTAGAAAGGGATGCCATAGATTTTTAAGTGCTTTTTGTCTGTCTATAGAGATGAACACATTTTCTTTTTTTATTAAAAAAAAAGTACTTTGTTTAAACTTTTTTTGAATTTCATTAGTACATAGTTGCATAACATTGATCACCTCCACTGTAGGGAAAGATACATGGATAGAACACATTTAAATTTCATTCTGTTCTACCTTTCCCTTCACTCCTTTTAATTTTTTAACATCAGATTCATTTATTTATCTTATAAAACCTTAAGAAGCTAATTAACCATAAGAAATTAATTATCATATATATAGATTGAAAACCAGACTAATAGGCCAAAGAATATATAAAACACATAACACAATTGTACTGTCAAATTATACCTGTATAGACATACTCCACACTGCACTATGCCTTTTTTTCTTTCTGTTTTTTATAGTATACACCTTTTATTTCATACTTTTTATATTATATATTTAATTTTTCTTACAAGATAAACCATGTGATATTTAAGTTTGTGTGTCTGAGTTGCTTCACTCAGCATTATGGTTTCAAGGTTCACTAATTTTCCTACAAATGACTCAAGTTACCCACTTTACAGCAGAGCAGTACTGCATTGTGTATAAATAATATGCTTTTCATCCATTCATCTGTTGATGGACATACAGACTTTCAAAGATTTAGCTATTGTGTATTGCAGAGCTATTAACATGGGTATGCATACATCACTGTGGTATGAATAACTGTTTTTCAAATAATAGTCCTTTTCCAGGACCAGACACACTTAGTTATGATACATTGTCCTTTTGATGTACTGCTCATTGAATTCACATTGCTAAAAACTTTGTTAGAATTTTTAATGTGTATGCTTAGATGGTACTTGATTATACATTTATTCCATTTGTAATGTATTTATACTGCTTTCATATCAGTGTAATACTGGCTTCACAAAATGAGTAGGCAAATATTCTCTAAATTTCTAGAAGATTTATTCATAATTAGTTCATTTCTTTCTTGCCTATTTGCTAAAATTTTCAAATGAGGCAAATAAAGCTCTAGATCCAGTTTGCCTCACTTGAAAAGGGCTGAGAACATATCTCAGTGGCACAAACACCTGCCTGACAAGTGCAAGGTCTTAAGTTTGATTCCTGGTACAAAAAAAGTCCCACAAATAAAGCTCTACTGTGCCACTGAGATATATTCTCAGCCCTTTTGGGATGGTTTTATGAATAACTAGAAAGATTTAATGAATGATGGAAGAAGACACAAAACAATTTTATTACTTATTACAAATCAAGTATTAGGAACATTAACATTTGTGTAGCATTTTCGTTTTCACAGGACTCTGTTGGGTATGACCTGGTTGATGCCTTTAGTTATAATGGGCTGTAGACTCTATAGTTTGGGACATTCACATTTTTAATGGTTTGTAAATGTGTTTGCATCTTTATTGTTGCTGTACTGGACATTAGTAGACAAGTCTGTCTTTTTCTCTTTGGAGAGACACTATTGTTATTTCACAAAGTTGTATTCAAACTTCTATCCTCCAAAAAAATATTTATCTTCCATGACTGTATTCTCCATAAACATTCTTGAAAGGCTGTCTGAACTAAAGGGCTCTTTGTGCATTGCACAAAATATGTTCGGAAAAGGAAGAAATTCATGGACAATTATCTCTGGTAGGCTGTTAAATCCAAATTCAATTGCTTTAATAACAATACGATTATTCAAGTAATATGTTTCTTTTTATGTTTCTGTACTTATATAGATAATATGAGAATACATGAAAAACTTTATGCAAATGAGTTCAACAAATTAGCTGAAATGGAAAAACTGCATACCAAAGCATACTAAAAAAGATATATGTGTTTGACAGGATTCATTTCCAAATAAGTGAGAGAAATCTATTTCTTAATAATTTAGGCAAACTTAGCAGAATCTTTGAGAGAGGACAGTTATTCGGCAGTATACTGACAAACCCAGATTAAAGTCTATAAAACCTACAGAAGAAAAAATACACAGCTGAGCATCAAAACCCAAATACTGCCAGAACTTTCTTACTATGTATTTAACTTGTACTTCATGTGTGGATTTACTTAATATTTTTTTTCTTTGACTTCTGAGTCTTCCTATAGTAAGAGATAGTGTCCCTGATAGGTTTGTAATTTCATAGCTCACAACATTTATTCAGATAAAATTGATTTATAGGCCCTTGAATCACCAGTTCCAAAATTAACAGAAAGTACTATGATTAGTCATAGGCCAACCCCAGATATTCTGGTGGGGAGCAGTCATTTAGGAGACCAAAAAAGAGTCTCTTATTTTTAATAACCCTCTAGTGCAATCTTTGGGTTTAGGGAAGCAGCACGTAGAGAATACATAATACTGCTTTCTAATTCCAAAATTTTGAAAAGTTGACATATGTATCACTTGCACTGAATTGAACGTATGAGAAATTTAAAATTCTCTGGAAATCCTTTTGTCCTCAGTTCTGTACTCATCATTATGTTTAGGTACATTTAATTTAGTATCTTTGGCATTTTCCTTATTCTCTATGTAGCTAAATTTCATCTTAAATTTGTTATGGGAAACTTTTCTCTTTTTTATAGTCATGTGAATTTGAAAATAAGCTGTAGAATGTGAAATACAAAGATGATATATCTGTACCAATCATGCAAATGCCACTTAAAACTGATTCCAGTTGTATTTCATTTGGCCTGAAAAGTATTACTTTATTTTTGAATAGAAAAATCATAATTATCTAGCTTCAGATGAAGTACAAAAATAATTGTATGGCAACTGGATACTGAAGGTATGTTAAATCTGTCCTCCTTAAAGGGGCATGGCCAGCAATTTCCATTGCTATCTCTATTTAGCAGGTGTAACTCTTAGATTTTATCTCCTGACTGTGTCAAGCATTTGCTACTGTGAACTTTCATTAGCTGGCACAGACAATGAGGAAATGTTTAGCCTTTTTTTCTGTTGAGTTTTCTAAACCTGAAAATTAATTAATTCTGTTGCTTACCCTTAATGATCTATACATTTTCAAATCCTTAAGTACTGAGATTACATCTTTTAATTTGTGAAGTCTTAATGTCACCCATCATTAATATATCACATGTTTGAAAAAATACCAACAAGTGAAAAGGAAACCAAAAAAAATAGTGGGTCCAAAGAATATCGATCAGAAGCACTAATTGGTATAGCATTCGATGTTTTCCATGCGTATTGAACATTTACTATGCTTGTAGGCTCCATTCTTACCTACAGGTTTTCTACCCAGCCTTCTTAGCACTGGCATGGGAGGGAAATCTACCAAATATTCAGGACTACAATAATCACTGACTGCTTATATCTGTGATATTTGTATTACAACATGGGACATTTTTATTTTAAAGACCTTGAACATTTTCCTTTAAAATTTTTTCTCATAAAATGTTTTGAAATTTAAAGTTTATAGTAGCTAAACATAAATCTGGATTTCTGACATGATTTTATTCTATTTTCCTCAACAAATGTGTTGAATTCTTTGCTAAATATGACTAAAAATGACAGCAAGCTTTGAAGAACTAAAAAGGGAATAAAACTGATATATGTGACTTGCCCTAAGAGTGTGTATGTGAGTGTGCTTGTGTGTGTGTGTGTGTGTGTGTGTAGGGAGTGAGATGTGCCTTTACCCCTAAGGCTACTGTTTGTGTAAATTGATTCCAGAATGACAAGTGTCAAAAATGCTGTCAGAGGATCATTTCTTTGAAAACTGTGATGATTATTTCATAAAATGTAGCAAAACAAAGCATAAAAATGAATAACCATGACTTCTCTTTATACTCAAGCTATAAAACAATATGCATATTAACATTCTAATCTGTAACTATGTCCACATCCACAATTATATCTTATCTAGAAACATTAATATTATTATATTTATTTTGAGCTTAAACTGTTTCATTATTTTTCAGATTCTTAAAAACTTTGCAGCCAAATTTTCTAAATAACTTATCTATTTTGAAAATCTAGTAAATCAAAAGTAGGAAAACACTATCTACCTTTCTGCCTGGATTTATAAGCCAAATTGTGTTATGATACAATAACGTGTGTGCACTCACATGTTGCCCATGTCTGCTTCACACTGAAATCCTGGAGTGAAAAATTGTAAAAAAAAAAAAAAAAAAAAAAAAGTGGTCCATGAGCAACTACTCTCCCAATATTCCACTGCTACTTTAGAGAAAAAAATCTGCCAACTCTTGCACTATATAATCCTAATTAAACAGTAATTATGACTATGCAAAGAGGATCAGAAGCAAAACTTTCTCAACAAGTAACTTTCTCAACAAGTCACTTTCTCACAGTCATTTATTTTCTAAGATGACTGTCTTTGTTTCTGTTTATAGCTAAAAGTCTTTTAGCAGCAAGGCTTGTAAATTTTTTCCTTGGTTTGATAGCACTTAATACACCATTGCTTGACTCTATTTTTATGTAAAATAAGTGTAGTTTTAGCAACATTTCATCAATAACTTCATATTTTTGTGATCTTTTATTTTTTCTATAAATATCTTTAACATAAAATCACTGATGAACTGAAACAAGCCATGAAAATCCTAAGGGTTTCTCTGTTTTCTTATAATATATTGATACTGTGGGTAGCGTCTGGATTTTAAAGTGTAACTATCTATTATTTATTCCTTCTAAATTCATACAAATGCACTTGGGTAGATTATAAATTAATAACATTGCAAATTATCAGGTGAAGGATTATGTAAAACTAACTATAATTATCGACCTGAATTTCAAAATATTCATATTTTACTTTCAATTACTTAGTGACATTTTTGTTTACCGTGAAAACGTTACCTGACCATAATGGCATGAGTCAAGTGCTGATTCAGGGTTTTGGAAAGAAACCATCTCTACTTTGATTATCAAAGCAAAATGCAAATATCATTGAACAGGCTATGATTTAATACAGTGCATATTTAATCAATGTTTTATTGCGTTTTTATATTGTGCATTGTAAAAAAGCACAGTGAAAAATGTTTTGTCAATTAAGTATTATTCTGTGCATATTTTTACAAATAAGAAATTAATTTAAGATCTGTTTTTCTTATTCAAGGAACAAAAATAAAAATTTTATTCTTAAAAGACTAAGTGATTCTATATGCTAACTTACATTTTCTTTTAAATAGTTTAAAATAGATGGAAAATTAGCAAATCTTAAATCTCGAGCACTCCTTTTTGATAGCACATTTTTTTCAAAAAATAACTGAGAAAAGACATTTTGATAAGACCAACCTAAATATATAAAGTTGAGAAATATTTTGTTCTAGTTTTGTCATCCAAATAAAGATGCCTCTATAAATCATAGTCTCACTCCATAGGAAGATATGTCATACATGCCTAATACAAGAAAAATAAGATTTTTTTCTCCTCATAAATTTTCTGTCAGAGAAGAGTCAACCTATATACCTCATCGCACACAGACACACACACAAACACACAAGCGTGCACACTCACAGATTTCTCTCCTGTTAAAATGGAGGAGCCGCTTCTGTTCTAGCCTAACGCGATACCCTTAACTGTTCACTCCCTCCCATTTCCTTTACCCAGTCCAGTAATTTTTTCAGATAATTTTTCTATTTCCTTTACATTAAAATATTTTGCTTTTTATAATTAATAATTTACAAAAATGCATATATATATATATGTGTGTGTGTGTGTGTGTGTGTGTGTATTGCTTAAAATATGCCAGGAAATCTATTATATGTGCTTTACACGTACGTGGCTGGACTTACAGATTCTCTTTGATACTGTAGTTGACTATTGTTACAGGAATTAAGCCAGGATTTGTATCCAAGCAATGCAGTTCCAAAATCTATGGTCTAAGACAATTGTTCTGTTGTACCTTTCATCTTCAGCTTATAAAAGGAGGACTATGAAATCTGTCATCTTAAAAAGACAAAGAAAAAAAGAAAAAGAAATCCCTGTCTTGAGTCCTACACTGTCCTCCAGCTATAGACTTATTTCTTGTCTAGGTCAGCAGTTGTTTTTTGCCCAAGAGGCTTGTTCACAAACACCTAACACAGACAATCAGCCAAAGTCTGCATAGTTGTTTATCTTTTAAAATATAAATCAAACCTGTCATTCCCATGCTCCATAGAGTTTTCCATCGGCTTCTTGTCCCACTCAGAGGAGCTCTAAGCTATCAAGATACACAAGATTCTGCTGTAAGCAGTGATGGCTGTCTCAACCTCATATTCCATCTTTTTCCTCCTTGAATTTTTCAACAGAGACAGCAGGCTCCTTCCTCAGGACTCTTGCACTGTTGTTTACTGTGAGTGTGACTGCATCCTGTAGTTGGATACACTTACTTTTCTGTCCTTAAGGCTGAAGTTAAACTCATTTTACCTGGCTTAATCTGAATAGACAATATGCAAAAGACAACAGAAATGAGAGTGCCTCGTAAGCTTATTTGTTTAACCAGGCAAATGGCCATGCTTTTTAAATAGGTCATATAATTTAATTTACCAGATTTTGCTTAGTACGGAAAAAACACAGCTAAAAGGTCTGCATTCTCCTTTGTTAATCATATTGCTAGGATGAAAACTATTTTCAGTATTTTCTGGAAATATGTTTACATATTTGTAATTACATAGTTTCTGGAGAAAATGCATATATACACATACACGCAAGAGCACAAGAGGCATAAACCTGAGAAGAGTGATGGGGTAGAGAGAGGGACAGGGAGAGAGAGAGAGAGAGCACAAACAGGAGCCACAGAAAAGCAGAAGAGAGGGAGAGAGGGAAGGGGACATAAAAGGAATTTATTACTGTTTAAACAAAGTAGTTTGCAACTGGAATTAGCTTAATGTACATGCATTTTAATTTCCCAAAGGATGTCATTTCCTTCTTTCTTTTAAATTAGTAAATACACTATTGATCTGAATTTAGGAAAACACCGTAAAATTAAAAAAAAACTACAGATCTATACAAGTATGTTTCCTTTTAGTACTACTTAACTTATAGAACTGCTATGAATTTTACAAAAGATAATAATGGTTTTAACATGCCTAGGATGTAGTAAGCATTCTATGAGTATCTATCTTATTTATTGGTAACTGATTATAAGTAATAGAATCTTTATTACTATTCTTATTTTAGTTGGCCTAGCAAGGTAGATCATGTCAGCTTTATCAAGAATAGCACAAGTAATTTTTTTAATCTTTCAGACTATAATGTTCCTATGTGATCCTAAAAACAACTGAAATTGTATCCCAGCAGACACATTCTACTTCCTTAAGTAATTCTGCATTTCAGTCATTTGAAGAAGGTATAATTAGCAGGATTAACCTCAATCTACTGTAAAATAATACTATAATCCATAGCATCTGAACACAGTCATAATGAATCACTGGGGAAATGGTGAATGGGACCAGTCTTACTTTCAGTTTGGTGTACAGAACCATCATTCTATTATATAAAGCCTATTTAAAACTATATATTTAAAATCCTGAGTCACAGTGTGGGCAGTCGTTTTCAAGTTTGCATTCTGTGTTCAGTCCCTTGACCAGCTATTTTGAATGCAAATTATTTAGTTATAAATATCATAATAGACTTGTGAGTAGTAGCTAATCACACAGCTGATCAAAATCTCAAAGAAAGCAAAATTAGAGATAGAAAGGAAAAGTTACTAAGGTGGCCTATGACATCTATTGGATAAAAGAGTCCCAACATATGACTGCTTCTACTTCAGATTGGATTTTTGCTGGGCTTTTTCTTACTCTGCAAGACACTCAACTCACACATGATCCAGCAGCTTTACCTGTGATTCAGATTTGGGTCATAGCAGTATTTTAAACATTAAATATGCCAATCCTAAAATCTAAAATAGCTTAACAACTGTTGAGTTTATGTCAATACTATGAAATGAAGATCCACTAACTCATCTTTGGTTTTGAGAACAGCGCTGCAACTCTAGAATATTGGAACCATTTCATTGATCATATATAGTCCTCAATTATTGTAGATTTTCTCTTTTGCATAATACAAAATATATGACTTAGTAAGTTTTTAGAATTACTGGTCTCTAGGTCAACTAAACACAATCATAACAATATAGCAGACAGATGTGTTGTTCCAACATCATGTCCAAAAAGCTCAAGTACCCTGAAATTATATCAACATAGAGAATGGAAAAAACCTTCAAACAAGACCATATATCAGTACTGTTGCCTATGCTACACGAATGCACATAGCTTTGGGGCCTCTTCTCTGTTGAGAAAAGAAAAAAAAAAAAAAACTACATTCTCCACATCACCATCACTCTTCACATTATCATGTACTTGGTATAGTGCTATTCAGCGTTAGTAACCACACTGTATCAGTCATGAAGATGCAAATGTAATGACAGCCTGCTTAGTTGGCATTAGTACAGTGTCATTCTTCAAAATTCTTCTTGATTTTGTTGGGACCAGACCTCTATGAATAAATAAGTGAAGTGTCATTAAAATTACACTCTTTAGTCTATAAAATTAGCATATTTTTTCTTTTTTCCTAGCACTCAATGATCCTTTTTATTTTCTGTATTGTTGGGTATGAAAAATGGTTTTAAGAACTTTCTACGTATGTCAGGTTCTTAAAAGAAGAACACAATATGACTATTTTAATTAATGGGATTTATCTAAACAATAGTCTCAAGGAAAATGAAATACAGTGAGGTAACACGCGATAGTGTAGAGGTATGATGATTAGTGAGTATTTATCCTTATCTGAAGATTAACCTTAGTCTGATTTCATAGGGGAAATTCTAGAACATGATTTTACACATAGCTGGTGCCCTTTTGTGGTTTTTGTCCTTTCAGGTACTCTCATAGTCTGCATATTTTCATGTTTGATGATTTTGTATGTGCTTCCTTCACTTAGCTGCAAATTTTTTTCTTTCCATTTCCCTTTCTTGAATAGATTGTTGGTTCTGATCTTGCTGAAGGTACAGTAATACCTCACATCACAAATCTGGCACAATTCTGTTTATGAACAGAATGGCAAAATTTTGCTGAACAGAATGGAAAAATTTTGCTTCCATTTGGTATCTCCACATAGGGTTATCAACACCCAAGGCCATCTTCCCAGAGTCTTGAAATAAAATAAATTCATAAACTGAGGTATTACTGTACTTTTCTTTTGAACTTCATTTGCTATATTTTAAGAATATTTTTGAGAATATTTCTCTGCATGGTGGAGGGATTCCTCATATTGCTACTGGTCCCTAAGAGACTGGGTGTTTATATGGCATTTCATGTGTTCTAACAGTCACGATCTCTTTTAGTTCTGATCGGCTAGTACTCTTAAGAATAAAATATTTTCAGAACCACAGTAGTTTTTAATTTATTTAACTCTGGTTAACCACATGTACCAATAAACATACTGCCAATTCTTTATTGGAATTGCCTTTTCCAAATGCTGAGGGGCAGTTATGTTTGACTTATGCAGCTTCTAAGACCTACTCAGTCCTTTTCTCAGTCCTTTTCTCTGAAACCTTTGATTTATCTAAAGAGACTGAGCATGTGTAAAATGAATAGATTGAGTGGATTTTCATTTATAAAGCTTTAAAGGATATAATATAGATGTGATTTTTACATTAGGATGTTTTAATTGTCTTTTTTTTGGCTTGAGGTTTCTTAGTTTATCTTTTATCAGATAAAGCTCAAAACCAGTTCCATTTTCTAATTTTGCTAGCCTGGCATTTGCTGGCTTTATATTTTGATTCTGTTTGCTAAATGTCCCAGTAGTTCCTGAACTCATCATTACTAAGAATATCTGTCACTATATAGCATAGTAACAAATGATGTTAACTACATACTAGTTTTACTTTGTTTCCTTACATTAACACATTAATTGGTTAATTAAAGTTAATTGATTAATAAATAAGCTAATTAAAGAAAGGCACTAATATCTCCTGAGTGTTTAGTCTATTTACAGAAATTGAATTGATCCTTACCAGGTTTTCATCTGTGGCAGAGATAGACTCTTTCCTAGAAGATCACTACTCTTATGGAGCAGACTTTGTAGAATTGTACTGTAATTTGTGGGGAGTTGCCAAGACTACTCTCTCCAATAGAATTCAGGACTTCAGTATTAGTTCTGGAACTAGGAAAACCAACCACAGTGGATAACATTCAATGTGTTCAATAAATATGTATTTTGTTGCAAAAAATGTATGCATTTGTACATGTATGGATGTGTTCACTAAGAGTCTGTGTATACTGATTTAAAGGTCTTGTATAGAATTTAAATAGTTACTCTTGACTCTTCTGCTTTTGAAATGTTCTCTACCGTATAAGTAAAAGGTCTATCTTAAAGGAGCTATCTCTGTTATAGTGAGACATAAGTTTTCCATGTTTTGCAAGTAATTTCCAACATATTTTGCATGGTTTCTCCTTTGTTGTACACAATTTTAAAAAGCAGATGTTCTGTTGCTTTTATGTTACCTTTCTTTGTTCATTGCTTCAAATTTTGACAGGATAGCACATATTTTTAGGTTGCTGAATTGTGTGGTTTCTATTAGTTTAAAAAGTTCTTATTAGCATTTCATTCCTTTTGCATATCTTCTTTGTGATTATTTTTCTAAATTTAAATGTGTTAAATATCTTTACTAAGTGCTTTATTCTAATTCCTCTTTTCTTTCCATATACCAGAATATAGTGTTTTAGTTTCTTTTTTCTTATAAAAGTCTTCATTTATTAGATATTTGTTAATGTAAAATGACTTCATTTTCTAATTTAGCTTGTCTTCTTACTCAAATAGCACTTCTTTATGAAGTTTGAATGTAACACACAACTACTGAGATATTGAAATTACTAACTCTAGATTCATTTTAGAAAAATGAAACTATTAAAAATTATAATGCTTACAAATGACCAATGTATGCAACAAGGCTGTATGTAATTAAATATTTTTTAAAAGAGACTACTTTTATTTTCCTGTATTATATTTTGACTCAAGATCCAAGAAAAAGAATTGATTGTAGCCTATTTGTTTATACATTTTATCGTCTTATGAAACAAACCAGCATTTAGAGAAAGTATACCTCTATGCACATATCTAAAAAAATCATATCTAAACAGGTAGATGTAGCATATTACCGTAGTGAAATAAAAGATTCAACAGTTATATTTCAGAAAGCAGATAGCAAAGGGAGACACAAATGTGATACTCTGCAAATACTTTTATTTAACACATGTATTGCCTAGTCTATGAAGCTCCTGCTGAATGGTTAATTTGAGAAAATTAGATTAATAAAATGATAAATGTAAGAAATAAGATCTATTCAGATGAAAATTCTGTCTCAGTCACTTTCCCATCTTTGAGACAAATTTTGACTCACAGGCACAGTCCGCGGTCTGCAGGGTCCAGGCAGGACCGGTAAGGCAGAAAACTGGGAGGAGGAAAGCTGGTCACTTTATGGTGCCCAGAAAGCGGATGGTAAAGAGGGACAGAAAGGGTGACACCTCTTCCGGCCCCCAGTGATGTGCCCCCAACACCCAACAAGCCCGCCTCTTAGTAGCAAGTCAGTTACAGTTCCTCATGGTCCTGTCCGTTCCCAAAGCCCAGCCCATGGCCACGGGAGGCAATTGGAGGGACATCTAGACACAAACAATAATAAATGCTGATATAGGGGAACAAAATTCCCTACCTACCATTCGTCCCATACAAGTTCATGATCTCTAAAGCTGAAGAATGAATCTTAGAAACAACGGAGGTTTAGAGCAGAAATACTTATTGAAAGAAAGTTTCTGTCTGAGAGAGACAGAAGAGGTCCCGAGTGGGTGGCCTGGGATTCTGTATTTTCTAGGGATTTATGTAGAGTAAAATCATGAGGTAAGGCAGGTCTAAAGGGAAAACTGGGAACTCCTAAGGTAGACGGTATTGAGGTGGGACAGAGCTATGGTCAACCAAGAGGTTTAATCATTCAGGTAAAATTGACTAAATCAGGGACAAATGGGGAAGCTAGTCACATAGCAAGTGAGCATTGTGACAGATCAATGACTCTTTCTTTAGGGGTTGGGATGGTGACTCCTGGCTTCTCAAGGTGATCCATACCTAATCCCTAATGTTTATATTTAAAGATGTGGTCGAATTCGTTTTGCTTTCTGTTTTGAGATCTGGCCCACAGCATGAGGTGTGTGTCTCCTCCAAGGTCACAAGACATCTGGCCCTCTGTGCCAGCTTCTTGGAGGGCCTAGCCCTCTATGACTGCCTATAATATTTCTAACTATTTGCAAACATGAGTTAAAATCACCCATTTCTAGCAATTTGCAAACATGAGTTAAAATCACCAATTTTGGCAGGGCAGCATAACACAAGCCTATAACCTATAACCCCAGCACTGTGGGAGGCTGAAGCTGGAAGATTATAAGTTCAAATCCAGCCTGGGCAACTTTTGACCCTGTTTCAAAATAAGAAATAAACAAGGTCTCAAGATGAGGCTCATTGTGCAGGCACTGGGTTCAATCCCTAGTGCTAGGAAACAAAAAACAAACAAGAAAAATAAATAAGTAAATTAAAAAAAAACACCTTTGTAGGATCACTGTGGGAAACAAAGTAGAACAAAAAATATCAATTACTGGTGGATCTTAAGGCTACTTTATTTATTATCATCACTACTGTATATCAAAAGACATACTAAATGCATTTCCAGGAAGTTGGAAAAAATGATAATAAAAACTGTCGCCTAACTTTATTTTAAAAGCTGCTTCAGTGTTTCTATTGGCTCATTATTTTTCACATGGGACATTGACAGAGACAAGAAGTGGACTGTATGGCTCATTAGCCTATTCAAGAAGTCCTTTTTTGTTTCTTAATATGTTTTTTGATATATCACACTAATATCTCTTGAGTTTCACATGTCTTTTGTCTATGGTTTTCTAGCTTGAAAATGGGAACACATTTTAAAATAAAATGATATTATAGCTAAATAGTTTTTACATCCCTTCTGGAGTTATTTCCACATCTCCTAATTCAATTATGGTCATCACTATAATAATTTACAACTAACAAAATATAAACTGCAATATCCTGGAATATATTTAGTCAAGGAAAAAATAAACCAAATACACTCATGTATGTACTCTCTAAACAAAAACTCATAAAGATTCTGGTAAGAAATTTGTTTCACATCTTATATTTTAGAAAATATGGCAGAGAATAGACAAAATGACAATATTACAGTCAGCAGGAAGCTTGTTTTCCAAGTTTAAGAGAAAAAGTTTAGTCTATATTCATGAAAGTCAAAGTACAAGCTCATTTTTGTTATGTACTCTTATATAAATGATAAAAGTCCTTTGACACATCTTTTGTGACTGATTTGTACAACTATCCTTAAACTGTTGTATAGTAACTAATAGAAACATCATCAGCAATAATAATTACATGCAAAAGTTAGTGATTTTTCAAAGGGAGAAATATTGTAGGAAAATGATCAAGGGTGCTTGAGAATAGATTTGTAGACTACATTAGCAAACTTTTGAATAAAACTTTTGGGAGTGAGTCTGATATGCCACTGGACCTGCCACCAATTATTTTTCTGGTTGCTTTTTTGCTTTCCATTTCATTATATATTGAAAACAGGGAAATATAATGATATTTTACATATTTCATGACTTATGCATTAACCTGGAACTCTACAGAGAATAAACAGTGTTGGTAGAACCACAATATTTAAGAAATTATATCCTATCCATCAATAGGTTAGATGCTACCTATAGTCAAATTACTAAAAACAAAAAAGTAAATGTTAGGGAGATTTGAGCACCTCAAATACCATATTTATTCTAGATTTCTTTGAGAAAATATGGAAAAAATTATAGTGCATGTATTAAAACATTTCAAATAAATTGAAACACAAAAGTTAAAGAAAAGCTAAAGCAAAATTTCCAATATGGAGTAGTCATACATATCAGTATTTAAAGAGACTAAACAAAACAACACAAGTAGACAAAGTATATGAGAAGGATATTTGTAAAAACATTAAAGACAAAAATGAACATGAGAAATTTTAAGTTATGTCTTTACTGGTAAGATAGATAGAAAATAATTTGAAAACTCAGCAGAAGCCTGCCTCAGGTGTAGGCTGCCTGGACCCTCCCCTGTGGGCCCGCCCTGCCACCAGGAACTCAGCAGAAGCCTGTCTCAGGCATTGGCTGCCAGGAACCTCCCCCGTGGGCCTGCCCTGCCACCTGGAACTCAGCAGAAGCCCGTCTCAGGTGTAGGCTGCCAGGAACCTCCACCGTGGGCCCGCCCTGCCACCAGGAACATCAAGGAGGCCTGCCCAAGACTGAAAACTGCCCTGGACTGCTTCAGTTGGGCCTGCCCTCCCACCAGGAACAGCAGAAGATCTCAGTGGGCTTCAGGTAGTGTAAGAAAATTTGGAACTTTGCTCCCAGGTGGTGAACCTTGCACTACAGTGGATTGACTGCATCAGTGTGGTGGGTATACCCCTAAAATAGAGGTGTACAGGGGATAAATAGGGCCAGTAGTAAAACCCCCTTCAACTAACTGTACAATTTTGGTGTGTCTGAAAAGAGTGTGTGTGATCCTCTCCTACACATAAAAAACACCGGGCAGAGTGAAAATCACAAAACGAAAAAGCAAAATGCAGTCTCAAACATATAGATCACCAGAAGCAAGTATAAGAGACATTGAAATAGAGGACACCAAAAGTAACATGCCAGGAATCTCTGAAAAGATAGCAAGTGAAATAAAAAACAATTGCATCAGGCTATAGAGAAAATCAAATTAGAAGTAGTCTCCCATGTAAAGATAGAAATAACAACTTTAGTAAAGGAGTTGTTGAATGCAGCTAAAGAAGAACTAGAGAAAAAAGTACATGAGCATGGGAAACTGATTGAAACTTTGAATGAACGATATAGAAAACAAGCAGAATTCATGAAACAAACTCAAAGAGACATCCAAGAAATAAAAATTCTATTGAAAGTGTGCAAAACTGCCTAAAGGAAGCTGAGGATAGGATTTCAGACCTTGAGGACAGGATCACAGTTAGTGATCAGGAAAGGATAGAACTTTTAAAAATAACAAAGCAGCATGAAATGACAATCCAGAAGCTTCATGATGATGCCAAGAGCAACAATATAAGAATAATGGGCATTAGCAAAGACACAGGAGTCCAGGCAAATGAGAATTAATTTTGAGAATTAATAGCAGGAAATTTCCCAAACATGGGGAAAGAATCTGATATGCAGATAAGTGAGGCATATAGAACACCAAACAGTCGCAACCAACATAAATCCACACCTAGACACATAATAATTAAGATCTCAGACACAGAGCATAAAAAACAGAATATTAAAAGCTGTCAGAGAAAAGACACAACTCACCTATCAAGGAAAGCCCATTAGAATCACGGCAGACTTTTCAGTGCAAACCCTCAAGTCAAGAAGAGCTTGGAGAGAGGTATTTCAGGCCCTGAAAGAAAACAACCTTCAACCCAGACTGATGTACCCAGCAAAACTTTAATTCAAATTTAATGGAGAAACAAGATACTTCCATGATAAAGAACAACTGAAGAAATTCATATCCACCAAACCAACCCTAGAAAGAGTACTGAAAGACATACTATACAGAGATAAAAATGACCACAATCCCCAAAACAACAACAGAAAGAAACCACCAGGTAGGATAAGCAATTAAATAAGAGGAAAAGTAGAAAGAAACAACTGGAACATAACATGGCAAAGTCAAGCCAGTACATACCAGTGATATGCATAAATATAAATGGCCTCAATTCACCTATAAAAAGAAATAGATTGACAGAATGGATCAAGAAACAGGACCCCACAATATTCTGTATACAAGAAACACATCTGACCCAAAACAAAACTCATAGATTAAAAGTCAAAAGATGGAAAACAGTATTCCATGCAACAGGAACCCAGAAAAAACAGGGGTAGCTATTCTATTTGCAGACAACATGAACTTCAAACCTAAAATGATTAAAAGAGATAGAGAAGGTCACTAAATACTTGTTAGTGGTAAAATTCAAGAGGAAGAACTAACAATTATAAATATATATGCACCAAATACAGGAGCACCCAACCATATAAGACAGATACTAATGGGCATGAAAAATCAAATACACAAGAACACAACTATAACAGGAGATCTTAACAGCCCATTGTCACAAAGAGATCAACTAGACAAAAAGTCAGCAATGAAATAACAGAACTGAATCATACCTGTGAGCAATTGTACTTAGTAGATGTTTACAGAGTGTTCCACCCAACCACATCAGAATATACATTCTTCTCAGCTGCACATGGGATATTCCCCAAAACAGACCATGTATTATCCCATAAAACATTCTTAAGTAAATGCAAAGGTATTGAAATGATACCATGCATAATATCTGACCATAATGCACTGAAATTGGAAATTAATGGCAAAAGAAATTGTAAAACCTGCATAAATACATAGAAATTAAATAACAGCCTTTTGAACAACCAGTGGGCTACAGATGAAATTATAGAAGAAATAAAACTATACCTACAATTCAATGAAAATATAGAAACAACATACTGTAATCTGTGGGATGCAATGAAAGCAGTCCTAAGAGGGAAATATATAGCAATAAACTGTCATATCAAGAAAACAGAATGAGCACAAATAAACAACCTAATGCTTGATCTCAAGCATCTAGAAAAAGAAGAGCAAGCTAAACCCAAAGCTCATAGAAGAGAAGAAATTGTAAAAATTAGAGCACAAATCAAAGCAATTGAAACTAAAAAAAAACAATACAAAGAATTAATGAATAAAAAGCTGGTTTTTTGAGAGAATAAAGAAAATTGACAAACCCCTAGCTAACCTTATCAAGAGAAAGAAAGAAAAAACCGAAATTCATGTAATAAGAACTGAAAAGGGAGAAATTACTACAGATCCCATGGAAATTCAAAATATCATGAATACCTACTTTGAAAATCTTTACTCACATAGAGTGGAAAACACAGAGGAAATGGACAGATTTCTAAAAACATATGAACTACCAAACCTCAACCAAGAAGATATAGCCATTTTGAACAACCCAATATCAGCTATTGAAATTGAAAATGTAATTAAAAACTTACCAAAAAAGAAAAGCCCAGGTCCTGATGGATTCACAGCTGAATTCTACAAGAAATTTAGAGAAGATTTGATGCCAGTACTCCTTAAACTCTTCAATGAAATTGAGAAAAAGCAATCCTCCCTAAATCATTCCTGGAGCAAAGTATTACTCTGATACCAAAACCAAAGAAAGATGCAACCGAAAAAGAGAACTATAGGCCAGTCTCACTAATGAACATTGATGCAAAAATTCTCAACAAAATACTGGCAAATAGAATGCAGCAAATCATCAAGAAGATTATACATCATGACCAAGTGGGGTTCATTCCAGGAATGTAGGGATGGTTTAACATGCACAAATCAATAAATGTAATAGACCACATCAACAGAGCCAAAAACAAAAAACCACATGGTCATCTCAATAGATGCAGAAAAAGCATTTGACAAAGTCCAACACATGTTCATGTTAAAAATCCTTCAGAAACTCAGAATACATGGCATCTACCTCCACCTTATAAAAGCCATCTATGACAAACCAACAGCCAACATTGTATAAATGGACAAAAACTGAAAACGTTCACTTTAAAATCAGGAACAAAACAAGGATGTCCACTATCACCACTCCTTTTCAACATAGTTCTGGAAACACTAGCCAGGGCAATAAGAGAGAGAAATAAAAGGAGTAAAGACAGGAAAGGAAGAAGTTAAGTTATCACTATTTGCTGATGACATGATACTCTATATATAAGACCCAAAAAACTCCATTAAAAGACTGCTAGAGCTAATAAACAAGTTCAGCAGTGTAGCTGGATACAAAGTCAATGCTCAAAAATCAATAGCATTCCTGTACACAAAGAACTCCCTGAGAAAGAAATTATGGAAATATCATAAAATGAAATAATTAGGAATCAACCTAACTAAAAATGTAAAAGACCTATATGCTGAAAATTATACTACGCTGAAAAAGAAGATTGAGGAGGATGTTAGAAAATGGAAGGACAATCCTTGGTATTGGTTAAGAAGAACCAACATTGTGAAAATCGCCATACTCCGAAAACTGCTATACAGATTTAACGCAATTCCAATCAAAATACCATTGAAACACCTCACAGATCTAGAGAAAACACTCCTAAAATTCACTTGGAAACAGAAGAAACCTAGAGTAGCAAAGGCAATTCTAGGCAACAAAAGCAAGGCAGGAAGCATCTCAATTCCTGACTTGAAACAGTACTATAAAGCCACAGTGATCAAATCAGCTTAGTACTGGCAAAGAAATAGACCTGAGGATCAATGGAACAGATTATAAAATGCAAGCATAACTAGAAAGACACTTAGCCACCTGATATTTGACAAAGGGGCTAAATATGTCCACTGGAAGAAGGATAGTCTCTTTAACAAATGGTGTTGGAAAAATTGGCTCTCTACATGCCAAAAACTGAAACTAGATCCATGCATATCACCATGCACAAAACTAAAGTCTAAATGGATCAAAGACCTTATATTAAAACAGAAATACTAAATCTACTGGAAGACAAGGTAGGTAGAAGTCTTGGAGACATAGGAGTAGGCAGAGAATTCATGCACCAAAAGCAAACTGCACGGGAAACACTTCAGAGAATCAACAAATGGGATCTCACATTATTGAAAAGTTTCTGTACTTCAAAGGAAAGCACCAACAGAGTGAAAAGAAAACGAACAGAGTGGGAAAAAATTTTAACCAGCAACCCCTCAGACAAAGGACTTGTGTCCAAAATATATAAAAAATTGAAAAACATCAAGCCCCCCAAATTCAAGGACCCTCTCCAAAAATGGGCATCTGAGATGAACACACAGTTCTCAGAGAAAGATATACAAATGGCAAATAAATACATGAAGAAATGTTCACCATCACTGATCATTGGAGAAATGCAAATTAAAACAGCATTGAGATTCCACCTTACTTGGTAAGAATAGCTGCCATCAGGAAATCAACTGATAACAAATGTTGGCGAGGCTGCAGGGAAAAAGGAACACTGCTCCACTGTTGGTGGGAATGAAGACTGGTGCAACCATTATGGAAATCCATATGGACAATGCTCAGAAGACTAGGATTGGAACCCCCATTCAATCCAGCTATCCCCCTCTTGGGCATTTTCCCCAAAGAACTGAAAGTTCATATCACAGTGACATAGGTGCACACCTGTTCATGGCTGCACAATTTGTGATAGCTAAATCTTGGAAACAACCAAGATGCCCATCAACTGCAGAGTGGATCAAAAAGATGTGGCATTTTTATACAATGGAATATTACTCAGCTATAAAAAGTTGACCTTGAGGCATTCATATACAAATGGAGACAACTTGAGACTATCTCATTAGTGAAATAAATAAGAATCATATTTATAAATATCATATTGTGTCTCTAGTGTAAAAAGTAAATAAGAACTACAAGAGTAATGAAACCAAAATCTGTAATTGCTATTGTAAAAAAGAGAAGAAAAGAAAGTGCTCTAAGGGATATAACTGCATGTAAGTTTGAGTGTGTAAAATAGATGACCATATTGCTGAATCTTTGTTAGATCTTTGAGCAGAACTGTTTGTAGTCTGACTGTTTGAATATTTACTATGTACCCTTTAGCTCTGTAACTTGAACAACTATATCCAGGATGACAGTACATAATTTATAAATTACTAATTTCTTAGTGGGGCTTTTTCTTTCTCCTTTTTCTTTCTTTCTTTTAGAATTCTGTATTGTTGCTCCCCTTTTTTTCTGTATTGTTTTTTTTCTCTTCTCTTTAAATAAAATTTTTAAAATGTATAATTGCTATTGTAAAAAAAGAGGAAATAGGAAGCACTATAAAAGATACAGCTGCATGTATGTTTAGATGTGTGGGATTGATGACCATATTTCTAGGTTCTTGTTGGATTGTTGAACAGATCTGTTTGCACTCTCACTGCTTGAGTGTCCACTTTGTGTGATTTAATTCTGTAAGTTGAATAACTATTTCTAAAAGAACAATATGTAATGTATCAACTAGTGATTTCTTACTATTTATCTTCTTTTCTTGAAATTCTGTAATATTTCTACCTTTTTCCTGTTTTTTTCTCTTTAAATAAAAAAAATAAAATAAAAAATAAAAAAATAAAATAGTTTGAAGACTTTAAGACAAAATTTAAATTATACTCTTCAGTTAAGCAAACTCTAAATTTTTAAAGAATAGTTATCCTTACACTGAGGGTGGGATTATAGCTTGAAAGAATTTATTTAATTATTTTTTATGGTGTTAAAGATACACTCATGAACCTTTTGTATGTTAGGCAAGCATTCCATTCTCAAAACCTAGGTAAGTTTTAAAACATTGAAAGTTTGTTTAAAAGGCAAAAACCCAATTGTTCAGCACTTCCATTTCTAGAAATATAAACCAATGTACTGTTACCACATAACCAAGAAGAAAATTTAATTTGAAAATTATTTACTTATGGAATTTTTTTCAATTATTTAAATAGGAAGTAATATTACCATAATGGAATGATGATTTATTCAAGGCTATTGACTAAATGGAATTCAAGTAAAATAATAAAATAACAAAACAGATAAATCAGTACTATCATAAATAATTTCAAATCTATATGATTAAGTGAAAAAGTAAATTATAGCATATTGATTTTATTTGTGAAAAAAGCAAAGTGTGTGTGATCATATAATGTTATGACTGTGGAACTAAAGCTGTGTATCAAGCTAGTAACATTTATTCCCACTAAAGTGGAGAAAAGTGAGATAAAAGAGATGGTTTCACATTCATAATGTATGTTAAAAATTCTTAACTATTAGGTAAAAGTTGAAAAATTTTAAATAAAATTAAAAGTGATGAAATGAGTTAAGGAACCAAAATTATTTCAGTTCTTGGTAGTGGCTTCCTACCTTTTATTTGTAATTTCTATTTTCCTGGTTTCAGTGGCCTGCAGTGAATTACAGTCTGAATATTAAATGGAAAAGTTTAGAAATAAACAATTCATAAGTTTTTAAGTTTCACTCCTTCTGGATAATGTAAAATTTTGATCCATCTTTTTCCATCTCACTGAGGATGTAAGTCATCCTGCTGTCCAGAAAGCCAGCTTGCAAATGCTGCCTGTTCATTAGTCTCTTAGCAGACATCTAAGGCTTTCCGAGCAACTGGCCTGGTGCCCAGTGCTCATGTTCAGCTCACCCTGACACAGTGGTCAAAAGCCACATTGCAGTGTGTGTGTCATTGACCTGACTTCATTTCATCATGTGTGCACTGTAAAGCCTCATGTCATCATGAGAAGACAGATGAGTACAGTACAGAAGGACAATTTCAGAGAAAGAGAGATACCTCACAATGGGGAAATTTTGTTACAATATATTGTTAAATGATTCTATGTTATCATTAATATATAGCTGTGTCTAACTTATTAATTATCCTTTATTGTACTATATGTATAGGAACATATAGGATTTATTACAATTTACAATATCCACCTGGCATGTATTCCCTATGAATAAGGGGTGCAGTAAAGGACTCCTGTAATTGACAGTTTAAACAAACTGATTAGCACTTTCTTCAGCCGGGAATAAGTAAAAGACTGAAAAAGGCCTCTACTGCTCCCTCAGAGAGTGAATCAGAAACCTCGTGAAAAATTAGAACATAGAACAAGGAATAATAAACTCTAAACAGGTTGCCTAATAAGAATTAATGGAGGTCATATATGATTAGCTTTAAATTTCAGAGGCTACCCAATCTTGTATTTCTACTTTTGTTTTCAATTTTCTTTGTCCTTTATTCATGTTAACTAAAATAAAATATTCAATTTTAATTCCACTCAGGGAGTTTCTATTCTATGTATTTCAAAAACCTTTTTTTTTTTTTTTTTTTGAGATAGGATCTCATTCTGCAGCTCAGGCTGGCCTTGAGCTCAATTTGTAGCCCAGGATGATCTGAAATTTGCAAAAATCCTCCTACCTCAGCCTCCTGAGTGCTGGGATTACAGAGATGCACCACCATGCCCATTTTTATTTTAAAAATTTTAAACCTTCTTGTTTTTTCAGATTTAAACTTTAGAATACATAGTAATAATAGTATTTAGGATAGGAGAGAAAAAAATCCTTTTGAATATCTACTATATACCAATTGCTGGTCTAAGATGTGGAATAGCAGTATATTTATTGCTAGTCAACATCACTTAAATAATGAACCAGAGACATGAAAAAATATGTTACCCTTTTAGTTCTCCTTCAAACTTTGCTAGTTATAACATTTTCAGCTACAGAAATAATATTTTGCAATATTTTACAGTAAACAAAACCGATGAAACTCCATGTTTCCATAGCTCAAAAGGAGACTAGAAAAGAATTTGTGGAATCTAAATAGTGGCAAATGCTGATTTATATTATGGTGGAATAGGAAGGAAAGGGAAATATGGTATCAATCCAAGAGAATCAGAATACTGTTTTAAAATAGGATGATCAGTGTAAACTTCAGTGAGGAGGACAGAAGAGAACTTAAGAAACTGAAAGATTAAATAACAGAGATAGTGCAGAATAGTAGTTCAAAAACAATTGCAAGCCCTGAATGATGAGTGTTCCTATTTTAGGAACAACAAGAAGACAAATATCACTAGAGCAGCATAAGCAAGGAAGTGAAGAATACAAAAACCATCACGTGATTACTTAGAGCCTAATACTGTACATCTAGTCCTTTAAGCCAAGATCAGTAGACCATACCTGAGATCTTGCTATTGTAAACAAATCTGAATATTAGGATGCAGCCATCCTCATTTATTATATATTGTCTGTGGCTCATTTCATACAACAAAGCAGAGTTTAGTAATTGCAAGGAAGTCTGCATAGTGCATAAAGTTTCAAGTATTATCATCTGGCCCCTAACAGTCTGGTGACCCCTCTGTAAGGCCATGACAAAGACTACAATTTTTCAACATTTTTTTTTGGCACACGTTTTTTGTCCATCATGATCACATTCCTTGTGGTGTGTTGGTATATGCATACAATGAATCTCAGATCTTGTTCCATCCTTTTCCCATCCCCTTTCTTCTAGGACTTTGGCCTTTATTCTTAATCAGATAAGAAACAAGATGCTCAGTTACTATTCTTTTTTTCATGCATTGGAAATCATTTTATTTTGGATTTATTCTATGTATAACTAGAAGTCTATGGAGATTTTTAATTAGAACAGTGCTGAAACAGTTAATGTAGCTATTTGTGGAGAATACATTAAAAGAAAGTAAAAGTGGAGGCATAGAAATGGATTAGATTTAGCAGTACTCATATCAAGAAACCAGTGAGAACAAATAACATGAGAAAGAAAAACACAATCAATGGGGATTTCTAATAAATGAGATAGTCTGTTAAGGGAAAGTTAAAAATTCAATATAACTTTCAGGTTTCATGAGCAATTGATGAGAGTCTTAAGGCTAAGGGAAATCAGATTTAGAAGGTGGACACGATTTACCAGTTAACATGTATAAAAAATGGAAAATAAGAGGATTCAAAAAGTTATAAAAATTCATGAAAAAATATGGATGTCATTAATCTACATAAAACAAGCTTGAAGAAGTTAGATGAAATTACAGAGAAAATATTGATAGAGAAATGGACAACTTGAGATGGGTAGCAGCAAAGCAGAATGAAAGAAAAAGAACATTGAATGTTAACCAGTCATAAATGTCACAGATAGCAGTATTTATTTTTAGCTAATAACCCCTACGTGAATGTGATTCCTTCTAACAATATATTAACTAGGGAGGAAGGCCATATAATGACAGAAGAATTGGAGAATTAAAAGTTTACAGGGAATTGAATTCTATGATATACAGTGGAATTGAAATTGTATCAGAAGGAAAAATTTGAAAAGTATGATGAATACGAAAGTAGTAGCATATATTCTATCCATGCTAAAACAAATCTTCTCATGATAAAATGCTGACCTGAGCAATCATGAAACAAATGAGTGCTAAAGGTGATGCTTAATGTGTGTTTCAATCATAAGAATACAAATAAGTATAAATGAAGTTTAAATTCATTTACAACATTATTTTATAGTTTATCTGATATTCACACATATATTAAAATGTCCAAAAGTTAATGAGATAGAAAATCAAGTATTGAACATTATACTAGACAGTTCAAAAATTAAGACTACTCTACCAGTAATGAAAGTACTTGCAGACATACATCAAATACATACTAATAAACAGCTAAGTAAAAATTTTTCTAAATAACTTTGGTGAAAGTTATGCTAAAGCCGTACTTCCCTTAACCATGAATCCCATTTACTTGATCCCCATTTGGTTTAACTGTAAATATTGGATAATTTCAAAACCAAATTACTCGGAGAAGAAGTCAGGATGACCGATCAGTTAGCAACAAAATACAAAGCCTCCCGGGAGAAACAACTCATATGCCAGAATAAAACATCCTGGAAAGACAGAGGGAGATGGATCCTCTTGACACAGGAAAAAATTAAAACGTAAAAAAGCTTGTCAAACACATTGCAACTACAACTGAAACAGCTAAAAATTATGGGACACAGCATTTTTGTGGCAACCTGCCAAGTTTGAGCTGCTCTGAATTTGTGCCAGCTTGAATCTGCACTGGCCAGCAGAGCCGCCCAAATTCGTTCCCACCACCACTCACAGGAAGCACAGCAGCACTGAAGTCAGGGGTTGGTGAGCCCAAAGGAGAGCGGAGCCGGTGAAGGGACCTTCATTAATCCACAGTCAGTGCTGGGAATGAAATCCCCCACCATGGGAAGGGCGCAACCAAATGGGCAACATGTTGGAATTGGGTGGGAGGAGCCTGAACTGGGAGCAACAGTGACTTCAGTTGGATCCTCCCTCCCCACAGAAGATTGGAGGGATTTGCTTGGACTGGGCCACACCCATGGCCGGGACTCAATGAGCCATCCCAAATAGATTCCCTGTACCTAGCACGCAGTAACCTGGTGAAGGTCCCTGAAGTTTGGCTGGCCTAGTGGGAAGGGGTATGCAGGAGAGGGTGGAGATCCCTTATCAGCATATTCGGAGGAACCATGGCCAACAGGGAAAGGGGCTGTGACCTGCAATGTAACCTGTGTGGAGGAAGCTGGGAACATGACAGGAGAAAGAGGCAAGAGGAGGCCCCAGCCCAGAATCCTGAGAGCACTGATCCAGGAGAGGGAAAAATAAGGGAGACTGAGGGCAGCAAACATGCAATATCAGACATGGCTTCAATGGACATTAAAAGATATCTTTGGGACCTTGTAGACAAGATCAAAACTGAAATATTAAATCAGTACTGAGTAGAGTAATAAATAAAGAAAGAAATAAGAGTAATAAATCATATATGAGTAGAGTAATAAAAGAAATGCTCTCAGGAAGCATCTCTCAGGATGATACAGACTGAAGAAGGGAAGAACACAGAAAAAGGAGACAAACATTCAATAAAGAATATAAAGAAAATATAGAATACATGAAGCAGATTCAAAGAGACTACCAGGAAATTAAAAACTCCATTGAAAGCTGGCAAAACTCCTTAAAAGAAACTAAAGATAGACTTATCAAATCTTGAAGACAAGTTGGCAGTGTGTGATCATGAAAGGAAAGATCTCTTAAAAATAACAAGGAAACAGGCAGTAAAAATACAAAGGCTAGAAGATGACAAGAGAATCTATAGTTTAAGAATAAGAAATGTGAACAAAGAAGCAGGAATACATACAGGTGAATTACAAAGGCTATTCATGGAAATAATTAAGGAAAACTTCCCAACATGGGAAAAGAAAATGACATTTGGTTATGTGAGGTATACAGAACTCCAGCCACCTACAACCAAAACAGATCTACACCCAGATATATAATAATCAAGATGCCAGAAATTCAATATAAAATCAGAATATTAAAATCCATCAGAGAAAAGAAATAGATTACCTATAAAGGTAAGCCCATCAGGATCACAGCTGACTTCTCTACACAGACCATCAGATCAAGAACAGCTTGGAGTGAAGTATTCCAAGTCCTGAAAGAAAATAACCTCCAGCCCAGATTGATGTATCCTGCAAAACTGTCACTGGAAATTAATGGAGAAACAAGATGCTTCCATGACAAAGAGGAACTGGGGGAGTTTGTGACCACCAATCCAACCCTACAGGAAATACTGAAAGACATTCTAGAGAGAGGGAGAAAAAAAACCCAGGATTTTAGGAACAGTGGCAGAAAGGCATCAATGAGTGGGGCAGGCAGTATAATGAAAGAGAAAACTAGACAAAGGCAGAAAAATAGCATAGCAGAAATGAGGCAGAGAAAGATAACTAGAATCCCTAACATAGATGGCTTTGATACACTATATTGTTAATAGTGCACCAAGATTTAAAACCCACATTACTCACATTACTCTGCTTAAATGTATTATATTCTTTTCCAGTCATTCTACCTGTACTAGATTTGAGGGCACAGACAGTTATCCTGAAAATAACAGGATATAGTACAGTAACCATCCTTAATTTCCTACTAAGTTAATCTAAAGCTCTGTAAAACCTACACTGTTTTACCATGACTGATTGTAATTGAATCTGGTCTGTTAGATTGCTATTTTGTATTGATAGATTTTATTCAAAACTGTTATGATTGATAGTATCAAGTCTGAGAGTATAGGCAACTGCACTGAAGATGACAAGATTCACAAGAATATCCACTCTGGTTTGATTATTACCTGCCTTTGAAGTTTTATTTTTAATAAATACTGGCTACAATGTTTTATTTTTACTAATATTGTTATGTACTGCTACAATGTTTTATTTTTAATAATGTTGTTATGTACTGCTATATTCAATTATACTGCTACAGTCAATTATGCCTGATGATATAGAATTCTACTGAAGATAATAAGAAACAACACAGTAATCATTGTAGATCACCTTGTACTGTGGTTTTATACAACTTTTTGGTTTCATGTTTTTATAGGAATTTGTTTTTTTTTTTTGTCTTGCTAAGTTTTGTTTTTCCCTCTAATACAAAATGGATAGAAATACATGTGGAGACTCATGCATGTGTAGCTATTTACACTCTCACCGTTTGACTATCTACTTTGTATGCTTTAATTTTGTAACTTGAACAACTATTTCTAAGAGGACAATATGTAATTTATCAACTAGTGATTTCTTATTGTGTATCTTTTTTTAAATTCTATGTTATCTCTACCCTTTACATGCTTTTGTTTCTCTTTAAATAATTAAAAAAAAGAGACATACTGCCATAAAGCCCATGGCTGTTCTCCCTGCTCCCTTTAAATACACTTATAGCATCATTGCAGATACCTGAGCAATCACTGTGGATGTCCTCTTTCATGTCATTTTTTAATTTTAAAGAGGAAGAAATAAAATAAAATTTAAAAAAACCCAAATTATTCTTTTTTGTTCATTATTATTTGGAAATAAATATTTTTTTTGTAAATTATATGAACTTAGTAAGGAATGAACCTCTGTGTTTACTGAAGTAAAGTCCTAAGACCTGCAGTTTTTGATGTCTCACAAATGTCATGAGATTTAAGAATGACATTAACACTGAGTCTCTACAGTAGTAAGTGACAATAGACAAACCCTTGTTATTGGGTTTTTCTTAAACAGATGAACTCTGTACCTGAGTAGATATGGTTCACATATTTTTAAACAGGAAATGTACTATGTCACTTTCCTTAGTTATAATA
This sequence comes from Hydrochoerus hydrochaeris, assembly GCA_004027455.1. NCBI lineage: Eukaryota > Metazoa > Chordata > Mammalia > Rodentia > Hydrochaeridae > Hydrochoerus > Hydrochoerus hydrochaeris. The sequence continues at coordinate 181,620 of PVLA01002963.1, forward strand.
AGCTTCCAATCTGCTATAGTAAAAATGGAAATTAAGCATTAACTATATTTCAGAAGCCAGTTTCATGAATGTAAGCACAGAACCAACAAGTTAATCTCAAAGCTAAATACGTGTAGGTCTTCATAATTGCTGTAGCTGCACAAGAATCTGGTATCAGAGAATTGTTTACAATTTGCTGACTTGTTCTATATGAATGCACACCCAGCTCACGCAGCCATTTTCCACTTAATTGAGTATCTTATGACTCAAAGCAGAGGCACTACTTATTTCAGTGTCACCCATAGTTAGATTTTGTCAATATTGCCATATAAAACTGTTTCCAAGACTTTATAAGCTTGTATTAGTTCTAATCATAGTGAAGCAAAGCTCAAGAAGACTACCAAACAACATAGTTTTAGAAAAATAAGCCCAAATATGCAGGGCTCAGGAAATATTCCAATATTAAAAGGAACATATTTTCCATATAGCTTATAATGATTTTAGCAAGGAGATAAATAATAGCAGTAAAATTTTAAAAAATGATGAACTGTACTTCAATAGAAATAGTCTGACAGTAGAAACCTTCATGGTGATTCAAAGAGGATTAGATACTTGTAAATGTTGCTCTCCACTTTTTATTCTTTTTACTCTTTCTTGTTTGTCTCCCTCCAATATCCTGTGCAACACTTTGATTAATTTATCAACAGGGAATTGTTATTTTATGTATGTTAATGCCTTGTCCATATGCTCAGTTCCACCTGTGATTTTTTGCCCTCTTTAACCAATTGAACACTTAACATTTTTATTTCTAAATAAGGGAAATTTTATTGGCAGTTGTGCAACACTGAAAATTTCTTTACCTTAAAATTGTGCCACAAACAAGACTACAAATTTTGCCATGCAAAATGCAAATTTCTAATGAGAAGACATTTCTAATCCTCTACTGGACTTTAACCTATTTTTTTTTTTTTGTCTTTTTGAGACACGGTCTCACTATGCAGTTCAGGCTGGCCTTGAGCTCACTTTGTAGCCCAGGCTGGTCTTGAACTCACAACGATCCTCCTGCCTCAGCCTCCTGAGTCCTGGGATTGCAGGCATGAGCCACCACACCCGGCTGGACTTTAACCTTTTAAGACTTTTTTTCTGATATTGGGAACTAAACTCAGAGTCTTCACACTGAGCTATATATCCCCAACCATTTTTCCTTTTTTTTAATTATGAGATAGGATCTTAGAAAATTACCCAGTTGGTGCTAGAAGTTGCAATTCTCCTGCCTTAGCTTGCAGAGTACCTGAGATTACAGGTACAGCACATATTCTCTATCATTTACCTAAAAATTTAACTTTTCCACCTACCACTTAGTCATTGGTGAAGGACTTTGGCAAAGTGACAGTGATGACCACATAATATTAATGAAATTACCTGGTGCTTCTTCCAATGTGTTATTCTGAGAAAAATCTACTTTTCTATCTTTCTTTCTAAATCAAAATAACAGCTTTATTGAACTAACATTTGCTTACTATGCAATTTGCAAACTTAAAGTATATGACTCAGTAGACAGTAGCATATTGACAGAGTAAGTAATACAAGCATGGCCACAGTCAAATTTATACCATTTTTGTCAACCAAAAATGAAAAATTCTGCCCACTAGCTGTCTTTTCCCAATCTTTTCACTCTAAATCTAAGCAACCACTGAGCTGCTCTCTATCCTCATAAATTTTCCTATTCTGAGGATTTATTTATTTATTGTTTTAATTGAAAATAGGGCATGATTATAGCAACAGCAAAGACTTTAAAATATTCAGAGGAATGGAGCCAAGGGAGCTCTCATATCAGAAGCATATTTAGAACACAATATTTTTCTTCTCTCTTTTCCTATCATTTTATTTCATAATTTTTATATTATCTTTTTCATATAAGAAAAACCATGCAATGTTCAAGTATTTGTGTCTGATTCACCTCACTTAACATTGTGGTCTCACAGTGTGTTCCTATTCCTGCGAATGCCTCTAGCGTATCTTTCTTTATGGCATAGTAGTTCTCCATCGTGATTAGATACCGTGTACCTTTCTACTCTTCACTCCCCATTTACATTGTTATCTCCTATCTATGGCCCTATGACTAAATGCTTGCTAAGGAACCAATGTATTTGAATTATGAGACATTAGGATATTTATCAGTTTTATTCCTCAGTATCTGTGTGAGCTTCTGCACAGTTAACTCCTCCATGTGAGTTTGCCATGCTTGCACTGAGTCTAGTATGATGTATGGTTTACAGAAGATCTTGAGGAAGAATCCACTAGTCACTAACAACCTCTCCTGAGTTCACACCAAAGTAATGATTGCAAGCAGAGAGGAACTGAATGCATGTTTACAAGGAATTACATGTGTCACAGTGATAATTACTGAGATGGATGCCAATTACATATTAAAGAAAGGATGGTGTTTGATGCAACTTCTTGCAAAAGTTTAGAAGCATGAGAAATGGATAGTAAGACAACTTCCCAACTGTCTCAAGTATGGATTTTGGTCAATGTAAAAAGAAAGACTCTTCCTAGGGAGTATTCTCTGATAAGTCAGGTGGGAAAAGTTCAGAGCAGGGTTAGGAGGGTGCAGATTTAAGTCATGATGAACAGGAGACAAACGTACAAACAGTGAAGGAGTAAAGAATTGTAAGTTCAAGTGAAAAATTGTTAAGAGTCCTGATAACACTAATGGTAGAAATATACTCAATAAAAATGAAAAGTTAAAAAATTGAGTACACAGTTGGAGGGTAGACTTTGTTTGGCAAAGAGGTAATTTTTCAGTATTAAATTTACAGCTAGGAAATGCAAGAAATTGCTGTTTCAAGTGTATGACACACTCTGTTCTTCCAAACTCTCTATGTTAAGTATAATTACTCTTATTTTTAGAGTCATAATTAAAATGTAAATACAAATCTGCCTACCCACAAGGCTTCAACCCAAGAGCTTCAATTCTTTCATAATAATTCCTTTAGAGCTAGAAATACATGGGTAATTAGGCTGTAACTCTGTCATTTCTGGGTAGAGAGAATTGGCTCTCTGCATGGAGCTACAAACTGACATTGTTTCAGCTTTATCATGTATGCAAAATATCTTAGTTACTTTCTTATTATTGGGACAATATACCCAGGACACTCAAGTATAATGAGTCTGTAGAGATTTTGGTGCAGTCTACTGGCTCTAAGGCAGGATAATGGGGCTGAGGGACATCACAGAGGAGAAAGAGTTCATGGGAAAGAAGAGAGGTGCAGCAGCAATTGAAGGACAAATAGGATTATATAAAACCCTTCCAGGTCATACCTATATTTACCCACCTGTTCCCACAAGGTTTCATCTCCCAACATCACCCCAAACTATAAATCCACCAATGGGCTAATCTGTATCACACTCTCAGGATCCAGACACCTTCCCAAACCCCCGCCTATGAGAGCATGAGGCTTTGAGGGGACATCTAGATCTAAGCCATAACAAAAAGAGAGAACAGAACTGAATCACCTTCAACTGGGTAGCCATATTCCCAGCCCTAGTAAGTACTTCTTAATTTCAACATCCAGAAAAGTTTTAAAGTGTATCCATTGTACTATAAATGACTCAAATTTATTCTTCTTTGTGGCAGAGGAGACCCCAGTGTGTGTAAATAAGATATTTTTGTTTATCTTTTCATCTGTTGATGGACATATAGGCCACTTCCAGGATTTAACTATTGTGAATTATGCTGCTAGAAACATGAGAATGAATATATCACTGTAATGAGGTGTCTTTAACTCTTTGGAGAGGATATCTAGAAGATGAATATGAACACAAGGCACTGCAAACTTACATACACACTCACACCCCCCACACACATATACCAAGAAGGGGATCAGGAGTTGGATGGAGGGGGAGAGAAGATTTAAAAAGAAATTAAAATGAATTATGCACATGAACCAGTTCTCCACATAGAATGTAAACATTGTGTACTATTATCATATACCAGTAAAAAAAAGTTTTAATCTTCATCTCATACATTGCACTAGTCAACAAGTGTCACTGGGCTATTATATTCAGGGTCTTTACAAAATAGAAACATTCTTATCAACTCTGTTTTCTAACAAAGAGGAAAAATACAAACAATTATTAAACTAAAATGGTGATATGCCGTGAAGGAAGTCCAGGGTATTGTGACATATAATTTAGGCTATTTTCTCAAGTGAGTTATAACTTTCAAGTAAATAAACTGAGTGAATAATGGGTATGAAAGACAGGAAATAGGAGATGTAGTAATAGCTCTGGCACTTACAGTTTTGTGACAGTGGTAATTCATTTGTTCCCTCTTTCTTTTGTGAAAAGAAAAACACAGTTTTCTATAGCATAAACCTATAAACATCTCCAGACTTTAAAAACTTACTAATTATTCTGTAAATTAAAAAAGCACAAAAGATCATGTGCCAAGTTATTTAAAAATAATAATATTCGGCAAGAAAAACTCATTGCTCCCAACACAGTGGTAAAATATAAATTCAAATCAGCAAACTGCAGCTAAGACTTTATTAAAAGCAGTGCTCTTGCCAAAGTCTGACAGATGCATCATCGACACCTTCTGATTTCATGCTGGTTTGCTAGTCACCCAAACCAATCATTTCTGAAAGGTCTTCTTAAGGCTAAGATAGTGTTTGGAATCCTGACTTTATTATGGAGTAGTAGAAACAGCAAGACAGGAAAAACACAGCAGTATTTGCTGTCAGCCGCCCTGTCAGAGCTGTTACATATAGAACACTTTAAGATCTGCACCCCAATACCATAAATTTTGCTTTTAGTGGTTTTAACAGCATGGGATGCTTTGTTCTCAATCAAAAGAAATGTTAAATAATAATGATACAAATTCTAAAAAAGAATAATGAGACCTTGTGTGTTGTAAAAGTCTTTCCTATGAAAAATGCCCTGGAGCATCATACAAGTCAAATGCTGCCAGCTTCTATTTCTACCCCAAATTCCTCTTGTCCTTAGGGAACAGCTGTCATGTGGTTCCTGAGCTAATATTCATACAAAGCCACAAAGTCGACTGATAACTTTTAATGAATAAAGTCAGCTGAATAAATACTTGTTGACTTCATTAGAAAAAGTCTGCTAGCTATTTCATTGCGTTTCAGTTTCATACTGTGAAAGGCAAATAGAGGAAGCAAAATACATGCATTAGAAATAACTCAAACTTTTACAGAAAACCCAAATCAGTAACTGTCTTCCACATTAGGAGAGCAAGAGAGTTGTGTGAGCCGCGTAAGTAGTATGGCATCTTCCTTCTGCAGAAAGGAGGCACAGCAATATATTCCTTTATTTTAGAATATAACCCCAACTACATTACTACTGGAAAAGCAGAGATCTTTACAAAGATTTTTACAGAATAGCCTTAAAATCACTGTGTATTCCAGCCTGGCCTTGAACTCACAGTGATCCTCCTGCCTCAACCTCCCGAGTGCTGGGATTAAGGCGTGCATCACTATGCTCAGCAAATTTTTTTATGTGAAGCTATTTAATATTATTCTGTTAAAGGTTCTGTGAATATAATTATACACACTTGAATCATTGTTCTATAATATACTAGGGTATTCAAGAAAGATAACTCACCTCCCTAAGTTTGAACTACCACCGTTATTTCACTGTTCTAATTATACATTATCCAAACTTACTTTCCCACAACTGAGCATGAAACACATATTAATTGTTTTAAAGTCCTGATTTGGGAACTGTAAAATGTTTGTTAATATTCTACTTCTTCATAAATATTGAAGATAGCACATACTTAAGAATATAGTTGAGTGTTCCATGTAGTTCCTCAATTTTATTTAGAAATAAAAACATATTTAAAGCTTTCATAAATTCCTTCATTAAAAATATATTGTATAGCTCAGAAATTTGAATGGATTCTGGTACAAAAATGAAAAAGACACAACCGTTCTCTTGAGAAGTTCTCAGACTATTGCAACCTATCTAGAAACATGTACAGAGAAACTCCAGGAGGGGTACACATCTTTAGGGAATTAGGTATTAAAGTGTGAATTGGTGCATGACTGGAAGTTGTTGCAGGGAACAGTATGTGCAAAGTTACAGATGCTTGATATAATATAGCTTACTTGAGGCATGGAAAATAGTTCAGTATAACTGTAATGGAATTTGCTCATTAGAACACCATGGAAGATGACATTGTAAACAGTGACAGAAAGCAGATTACAATAATTGAAAATCATTGAGGGTTAATTAATAAAACTATCAAAACAGATTAGTCTGGCAGAAGATTCCAGCTCTTCTAAGCATAAAAATGAAGTCTTTTTTCTCTAATGAATCCTATAGTGCAGTTTATAAAATAACGTTATAAAAATGACACAATAAAAGCATTATCTTCTGTCTTTGAATTGAGAATAGAGAAAAATGTGAATATAGAAGAAAATTTTAATGGAGATGGAGGAAAGCTAACAGAACACTTGTATATTATAGTCAAATTACAATGGCAAGCACAGCGGCAGTTATGGTGTTAGTGCTGACCCAAAAAAAATCTCCCTTGGGCTGGGGATTTAGCTCAGTGGCATAAGCACCTGCCTGGCAAGCATGAGATCTTGAGTTTGATCCCTGGTACTGCAAAAAAACGAAAAACAACAAAAACATCTCCTGAGGCCTCCGACCTACAGACAGAAGTAAATCATCCATTGAAATCTATCAGTACTTATTTGCTCATGTTGGATTCAAATATGGAAGGGAAGTCTAAAAACATTTTAGATCTTTAAGCTCTGGGGACCTGTGATTGGGGAGCAGGACCTGTCTTGGTTGAGCTTAATAACTCTACTTGATTGGCTTGGGAACCGAGGGAGTTCTTACAGACCACTTCTGTTGTGTCTGTGAGTCACAGATGTGAGACTCTGGATATATATATCGTCTGCAGCCCTTTCATCTCAAGCTGTACCTCTTCTGTGCTTCTAGTCACCTAAGTTAAACAGCTATGTTCTACTATATCCTCTGCCACAGTGCTTCTGCCTTGCAGCTGCCTGAATCTGAACTGAATTCTCTGAAATTGTGTGCTAAAAGTAACCCCCTTCTTTAGGTTTTGGTGTCACACAATTTGTCCAATAATGAGAAAACTAACTTATACAGACCACTGGTTTGAAATTCATAAAACACAGTAGATATCCTCAGATTATTTTAATTTAATGGTGCATTAGGATACATCAGTCACGATTTTTATGTGTCTTTTATGAGGTATATTTGAAAAATATGGTAACTGTTTAACTTTTAAAAATAAAGACACATTACCTTAATCTCCCTCAGATACCATTCCTCATTTGGAAAGCACTTATCCCTTCATTTTTCCACTTCCTTAAACAGTTCTGCAAGTCCCCTTTTGTGAGTGGTTTTAGTTGCTTTGTTAGAGCTGCCTTGAAGTTCTATACCAGTTCAAAATGTTTACTTTCTGTGGTCATTTCGAATTCCAAAAAAGAGCCAGAAACTGCATAGTTCAAGTTCTGCTGAATAAAGTAGATGAGAAAATACTACAACATTTTTATATTCTGTCTTTCTACTGCATGGGTCTCACCAGTAGTATTTACTGTATTTTTCAAATCATACCTCATAAAGACATTCACAAAAGTAGACTTAGAGCTAGCTGCTTCAGAAGGTAGTAAGAATACTGAGATAAGTGTGTTGGAAGCCATGGAGCACTTTAGGAAAAAATTTTATGGCAAACTTTCTTTTACTGTAATATATAGGCTTTAAAAATTAAGGATTCATCATATTTTCTGATCATATATCTTATTACTGATGTCCCCCATGTAAATCACCTTAATTGAACTGAGTGTATTCTATTCTGTTTAATTAATTTCTGTATCCTGTGGAAAAATTATTCTTCAATACTATATAAGATATGATAATATGTATGAATGAAAGATTTTTTTCTCATATCATTTATTATATTTCTTTGAGCTATATTCATGACAGAAGTATTTCATTGACTATCACTATTCTGAGTTCATGAACATATTTAGGTCTATAGGAAACATATATAACCATACTGTACCAAAATATTAAAAATATTGTTTAAACTTGAAAAATACTTATAGGAGATGAATTTGATAAATTTATATTACTGGTCTCTGGACTGTAGAAACTAAAACATTTTTCTCTGTAACTCTACTCAGAAATAACTGATTGAAACAATTTTTCTGGATAATGATCTTATTAAGAGAAATAAACAGTGCAATTACATTCAGTGAACTGAATTTAGGTTCTTTATATTATTTTAGTCATATTTAGTTAGATTTATTACCTCATTCAATTCAGTACAACAAATACTTTGAGATATGTTTTATTATTTTCATTTTGTAAGTAGTAAATTGGATGCTCTAACAATTTAAGTAGTTGGCCTATAATCACATAGAGTAGTTGACATGCATAGCCAGGACAAATTTGGACTTCAATCTGCCCTTTCTACTACATCTAATTCCATTCTATGAATAACAAGTAAATAAAGATAAATCTTTAAGGAAAGCTTATGACAATCCACAATTTTATGTAACTACAAAATACTTATCTCCTAATTTATCTAAAATCAAAACACTTGGGATGTAAAATAAAAGGCTTGTTTTGTTTTGTTTTGTTTTGTTTCATAACCCCAGATTCTTAATGCATTCACAGGTTCAGAAACCTGATTTTATACAGTTTTATGACTTATTTTTAAAGATTTTGCAACTGTTTTCAGACTTGACAATGATAGACTACATCAAACTCAAGATTCCCAAATAGAATTAATTTTCTACTAAAATTTATTAATATTTTAAGTATATATTTAGTAACAAATAATAATAAAAATCAATCTATATTCTCAGTTATTTACTTATCATCAAATTCAGAAAAATTTTGATTAATTGGTCTATATTTTTAGTCTTCGTTTAAGTCAGGACAATTAAAATGCTAATTTCACAATTAAATTTTATTATATATTTATATAGCATATAATCATTTATAATTTGACTGTATATACTTATAGACCAATACCAGTTGCTGTTAAAATGTGTGTTTGCCAAAATAGATTTTTTGCTTTGGTATGCTATTCAATTTTTGATTCAGTGAGAATTTTCTACATGTTCTATCAATAATTTATCCTTATGAAATGAAATGAATAATTTTTATTTCAAGATTTAAGATTAGAATTGAAACATCTACACAGTTTTCACATAGCATTTTCATTGACCAATATCAAAATCACTTTAGAATATAATTAGGAAGTATTTTCTGATATTTCTTGTTTTAGTTAAAGTGCAGAAAACAGTTTCATGGGATCACAAATAAAGGCATACTCTTTCATTGAATTTTGAAGATGATTGCTGCCATCTTCATTAAGTAAATTCATATAGACTAGAAATTTTGTTTAAATTAAATGTTTCAACATACGTAATAACTGCTTGTAATAACTGTCTTTTGGTAAAACAATAGACAGTTAACAGAGTTGAGTTTTCCTAGGTGTATAAACTCAATGTTTGCTCTTCTTCAAAATCAAATTATTGGCCATCCTGTGAGCCAGGGTCTGCCATGGGGAGAGGGAAGAAACTAGGCAAAAACCCACACCATGCCTTCCCATGACCCAGCCAGTGTACAGGATGGGAAACCAGAAAAGCATATTCATCTCTCCCCACCCCGACATAAGTAACTGGCTGATTCACCATTCAGTGGAACTCAGGATGAGACGCTAGCAACTGAGGTGAAAGGCATAGCTTGATGCTTGCATTATTTAATTGACTTTGCAGGCCTGGGACAGGTGGTCTGGAGATTTATTTGGAGGATGGCAGTACGCATTATGGCAACTGTGGGGAATTTCCTTCTGTCTCGTTTTCGAAATCCAGTGTTTTGTTCTGTTTTATTGTCTTGTTTAATTTCTGTATCTGGTAACCCGAGCAACTATTTTGAAGATAACAATCTGCAGTATAGCAGCCATTGTTAAATTCCTATCATATTGTTTTGAAAATCTATGTAGCTGTTGTTGGTTTTTGTTGTTGTTATTTTGCTTTGTTGTTGTTGTTTAGGTGTTTGCTTCTTGCTTTTTGTTTTTTCTATTTTCTCTTTAAAATAAAAAAAATTAAAATTAATCTCATCCAAATGAATTATCAAATTAATAAAAGACTGATGAGTTCCCTTCATATACATTTTTGTATTCAATTTCACATCTAGCAAACTTCTTATGCTTCCTTGATATTTTAATTTTTGCTTAATTCAGTTTGCTAGGCCCTTCACAAAAATGTAAAATGAAGATTCATCATGGTTTAGCCTCTGAGAATCTTTACCTAAGATGACCAGAAATATTTGGGAGAACTTATGTCAACACTTGAAGCAACAAAGGCTATTTGCTTTCATAGACTGTAGCAAAAACTTCGAGTGGATCTGCATATGCCATATTTTACCCTATTAATAAGGATCATGTGGGTGAAACTGTCAGCATGATGTTGTTTCTTTTCTTATTAATTCAAATTTCAAACTACATGCATTGACTGTTTGTTTATGAAGCTGACTCTAAACTCATTATGCACTTTGATATCTGAATTTATACTTTTTTTTTCACTTACAGGAGCCTGGCTTCAGTGGATAAAATTTCACTTTGAAAGGCTTACTGAAACTGAATTTCTCCATGGAGAAATAATTGAATACTGTCAAACCATTTACTGCCTCTCTATACAAAAATAGTATCTAACTATAGGCTGTTCTGTAAAGGTTTAACATTACTAAAGTAATATCACCGAATGAGTAATTAAAAAATAATTAAGCAACTTAGAATGTTCCTTTTTATTCCAGATTATAAAAATGTATTTAACCCTCTATGATCAATTTAAAATCCACTCTCCTGTTGGAATTCTTAGTTAGCATTCCATCCTGTACAAACTGTTCCCTACCAGAACCTCTTAATCATTATGGTCTTCACTAGGAGAATGTGAATCGTATTTCTAATGTGACGCCTTACTGGGCTGCTGTATTTTGATTTCTCTCTGTTCTTAAAGGCAAATGAACATACTTCTTGGAGATTTTCAGTCTAAATGCATATTATCTTTTCTTTTCAGGCTTAGGAGTGATAATTGCTCCCTGAGGTTACTATTTTGATGTCCCTAGGGCATTACCCCATCCTACATTACCACCAAAAAACCCACACTTCCCTTTGGAAATGATTCCTTTAGTAAATTTCCAAATTTCCTGATATTGTTCTGGTATTTTTACCAATAAGCAGGTTTTAGGAAAATAAGTAATATTCAGTGATACAGTCTAATGAAAGAAAATTCAAAGACAGAATTTGATTTGTAATAAAAGTATATTTGCAGTTTTAGAGTGCTCCAGCAATGGGAAAGAATACCTTTTATTTTTCCCAATCCACTAGTAGAGGCACATGTGAAAAGAAATATTCACATGAGAAAAATGAAGGCAAATAATGTTGTTGGAGAAGAGTAGAACATAAATATTCTCCATTTGAATAAGCAACAATGCTTGGAGAAGGAGCTGAGGATAAAGGGGGTTACTGCTGACTGAATATAGTGGCACAGTGTTATAGTTTCAAAGTTTATGGATTAAACATGTTATGGTTTAGATCAAAAATGACCAAATCTTTTATGTGCTCAAAATTAGAGCTTTAGGAAGACAATTGGATGATAGGAGCATTATAGCTCACCTGGTATTAGGTGGTGGGGTCTGGTTTAAGAAGTGTTCACTGGAGGTATAACATGGAAAGGTACATCCATCTCCTACTCCTTCCTTTTCTTTCTAATTCTTCGTGACCCTGACATGAGCTGGGGTGGACAAGACAGCATCAATGTGAGCCAAGGTAAACTTTTCTTCCTTTTAAATAGTGGATATTTGGTAGTTTGTCTTACTAATGAGAAAGTGACTAAAAAAGATTTTGGTTCCATGAATGGGGAAATTGCTCTAACTATACTTGATCATATGAAGTAGAGGTTTTTAGAAGTGGTTAGTGCAAGGTTAGTGAAAAGGTTTGAGGATGCAAGCTAGAGAAGCTCTAGAATATTCTCAGCTCAACTCGATGGGAGAGTATAGTTAGATCACAGAAGAGAAGAATTTTGATTTAAAAACTGACAGTAAAAGTCAAGCTTAGGAGATTTCAGTTGGGAATAAGGACTCTACTGGTGGTTTGACTTGAGACCACATGAAAGTTCACAGTCCTAATTTGTGATTTTAGGCAAAAGACTAGTATGAATATAAAGGATTTGAACAATAAGCTAAGGAAAATGGTCAAATTAACAAACAAAAATATAATGTAATATGTATATCACATGTATGCATTAATGCTATTTTTCTCTTTTGTTAATGTCATTAACCACTTTTATTGATTTTAAAAAAACCCACAGTGTTTAGAAGTACATATTTTGTTTCCTAAAATTCATATACCATGTCCTATGCCAAATCTGATTTGCTTTGTTTTATTTTGTTTTGCTAAAGATTCAATGAAGCAGCAATAATTTTATGATTGCTGAAGAATCAGATTTCATTCTCAGAAATATAAATGAAATATCTGAATACTGAGAAATATCTGAATACTGAGAAATTTTAAAAATTCTAAGTAAAAGAGATCAAAATATGAAAAAGGGTAATAGAAAATATTTTGAGTTAAATGAGACTAAAAATATGCCTGTCTTACTTATAGCCTCTTTCAAGCATCAGATGTTTGTATTTGAACATAAGGGTTAAAAATCAAATAGATATGAATGCTTAACTACAATATTTATAAAAGAGAAAGCTTCTAAAATTTTAGGAAGTAGCTAAGTTAAAAATAGATTGAAAAAAATCAGTGATACAACAGATTCAAAATAGATAAGACAAATTGAGCCCAAATGTGAATATTTGAAGAACAAAGTTTGGTGAATTTGTTACAATGGTTATTAGGATTAAAAGGAGAGAAAAAAATAATTTACTATTGTAGTTTCACTATTGAATATTGTAATTCCTTGCAATATTATAGTCCCTTTTCCCATCTACTTTGCAATAAAGTTATATTTTCAATCTCATGCAAATGTTATTGGAATTCCAGCAATTAATTCTAATCTACCACCTCCAGTGCAACTCATGGTGAGAAGAAAGACACCAAGACATATTCAAAGTCATGGGTAGCCAAGGGGTTCTAAGTCCAATTCACGTGAGGACACATGAACAAAGGCCCTTATTCAAGGCCTCACTCAGCATTTATTAACTTATAAAGAAGGGAGTGACTCAAGGATGAGTGACAGTGATTATGGGGGGAACTATGTGAGTAACATGAGCTGAGCTAGCCAGGTGAAGAAAAAGCACCTCTGCATTATACAGGGACAAAATTATGCATAAAAGACTGAACTACATAACTCAACTGAGGCAGCATTTGAATGAATTAGGCTGTTGCTTCAGTTTCTGATATATAAACCTTTGTGCCCTGGGAAGTCATAGCCTCTTATCTTGTGACTCAAAGCCAGTTGACATTCCAGGGACTATTTAACTCTGTGATCCTGCTATGCTCCACCATTTTATAAGTCACAGAGGGTTAGGAAACAGAAAGCTGCTGGCTGGTCTCAAAGATTACATATCAGTACCTCGGCTAGCCTTATTTGCATGACTTAGAGCCAATTGAAGGAAGAAGGAAATAGCATAGCCAGCTCTGTATATATCAGTACATGGAGACAGGATTTGATTTAACTAGTGCTGAAGCAATTGTTCTGCATTCAAGCCAAGTCACCCAGGCCATCTCCCACAATTACCAGGGTTGGGATTAAAACATCCACATTACTGCATATTCTACATTTAAAAGATAACAGTAGAGTAGGAATAACAATGTATGCATTTTCCAAATAAAACATGATGAACAAATTACTTGAAGAACACAAATACCAAGATGATGACTAAAAATCAATTCAAAACATGTTTGTAGTCTTTTAGCTATTAATATTAATATTTGAAAGTGTAATTTTATTAGTTTTTGACATCATCCCTATTAAAGAATTTTGCAAGTTTCTTAGCTTTTTAACATGCTCTTTAAAAATTAGAACATTATCAATCTGCATGTATGTGGATGAGACTTTACTTTTTTATTAGTCAACATCCATTGTTTGATAATTGTGTAGCAATTGAAAATAGCCTTTATTTCTAATTCTAAAATAATTTTTCACAAACTAGTAATATGTGTCCTGATTTATGAACATATTTATTCACAGAATAAAAATTTAGGTCTACATTCCTTTGGAGATGAGTAATTTCAAACATATTGGGGAGCAATAATATTTTTTGTTGTTTGCGGGTTTTTTGCTCTGGGATTTGAACCCAGGCCTTGCACTTGTCAGGCAGGTGCTTATGCCACTGAGCTATATCCCTAGCCCCATGTTAATAATTTTTAAACCAAAATATTGAATGAATATAAAGATGAGAAACACTTCTCAATTTATTTTATAAAGAGTGTAAATTTCTAGGAATAAAATGTTACATGAACAATACAAGCATGCAAGTTGTAGCCATATACTATTCAAACATAAATAGTAACTGAAGTAAATTACTAGCAAAAAGATCAGAAATACTAGTGAACACTTCATTACCAATGGGGATTTTTCCTAATAATAAAAAGACTGTTTAACATTAAAGCAAATTAATAATAATAAAACCAAATTAAACAAACAAAGGAACTAAAAAGAAAAAAATAGATCTGATTTTTACATACGAAAAATAAGAATGGTTTAAAATTTTAGAATTAATATAATCTAATGCATTAACATAGTTAAGATAAAATTATACCATAAATTTATTCATAATAAATATCTAAAATTTTTCAAGACTCATGCTTTAAAATATTTCAATAAACTAGGGATAGAAAAGAACATATAATCTGACAAATTTTATCTATAAAATTTCTATAGCTAACTTCAAATTCAATGAAGTATTGAACACTTAGTCCTGAGGTTTGAGGACAAAGATTTTTATTACCATCATTCCCATTTTATTCTGTGTTAGAGTTTGTAGCATGTACAGTGACAAAAAAAAAAAAAAACTTGGAAGGAATATGGCTACTTGCATATGTGTGTGATGTAATTGTCTGCAGCCAGCATTCAAGATTATCTAGAATTGATGAATAGAATTAACAATTGAATTAAAAATTAGTGGATACAGGGTCAACATAATAATGCAATTATACATCTATAAAAAGCAGCACCTGGAAAATAAATTTTAAAACCAAAATATTTTAAGAGTTTGAAATTCAGTAAATCATATAGTTAAATTTAAAACAAAAATATCTGTATATTGTTGAGAAAATTTAAATACCAAAACAATACATTTTGAAATGCATCATTTTAATTTATTTAAAGTGTCAATATTTTGAGATAAGAAATACATCCCGATTTGACATAAAGATTTAGTCCAATAATCAAGTAAGATGGTGAAACTTTCAGAATTTTCAACAATGCACATATCCTGTTGTAGATGCATGGCATCCATTTGCCACCATTGGAATAGAGTTTTAAGGTAGGCTTGTATTTGTATAGGCAATATAGTTTGACTAAACAAGAAAACATATAGACAGTGAAATTTCTTATAGGGTTTAGAATATTTTAATCTCTTATAGGGTTTAGAATATTTGCATATATTCCTCCCTGAATATATGCAAAAATATCAATTAGTGATAAATCAGAGAAATATACATTTTTTTAAAAAGTTTATTTTGAAAAGAATAAAACCAAATGAGAAAGAAAAGAAAATAGGATCATTCAAAACAAAAGGATGGACATAGCACAAGATTAAAACCACGATACAAAGTCATCTACAGTGGTTACTATGATGTCTCTTGTTATCTTCAATAGAATTATCTGTATTATTAGGCATAATATAATTGAACATAGCAGTGTATAACAATATCAATAAAAACAAAACATTGGAGACATTATAAGACTTCAAAAGCAAGTAATAGTCAAACCAGAGTGGGTATCCTAGTGAATCTTGTCATTTTCAGAGTAGTTGCCTGTACTCTCAGACTTGATATTATCAAACATAACAGATTCTAATAAAATCAGTCAAGACAAAACAGTGATCTAACAAACCAGATTCAAATAAGATCAGTCATAATAAGACAGTGTAAGTAATACAGGGCTTCAGATTAAGTTAATAAGAAATTAAGGGTGGTTACTAAAGTAAATCTTGCTATTTCTGGAATAGCTCAAATCTAGTACAAGTAGACAGACTGGAACAGAATATAATCAAACTAAACAGAGAGATGAGAATAATGTGGATTTTAAATCCTGATACACTATTAACAATGTCCTCTTCCTTTCTTTCTTAGATAATTCTTCCCCTTTCATTTTCACAGGGTGCATTGTACAGTTTGGGTCCCACTAAATCCTTTAGTTTTTAGATTAAGGGGCAACCCACTACTTACCTATGTGGTTCTCAACCTTTTTACCCCTGAGCTTGATCTTAAGTTGTATTTCTTTACCTACAAAAGCCTCAAGGTTTTCCTTTCTTATAGCTGAGTAGTTCTCCACTGCACAAAAGTGTCATGTCTTTCTAACCTATCTGCAACTTCTGGATGAGCTGCTCCTATTTCTCTCTGGTTCCCTGTCACATAGAGCTTTATCTTCTCATCTTTGATTTTTGGTCCATAAACTCTGTATATTTCCTATACAGAGCATCTCAATTGACCCTATGTCCTGAACTACTCTGCCTATGTTTCTTTTTGTTAGTGTATCAAGGCCATCTATGTTAGAGATTATAGCCAACCTTCTCTGCCTCATCTCTGCTATGCTATTTTTCTGCCATTGGTTGTCTACTTTTCTCCTTCATTCCACTGTCTGCCACATTCTTTGAGGCCTCTCTGCCACTGTTCCTGAAACTCTGGTGTTTTCTTTCTTTCTCTCTAGAACGTCTGTCAGTACTTTTTGTAGGGTTGGGTTGGTGGTCACAAACTCCCCCAGTTCCTCTTTGTCATGGAAACATCTTGTTTCTCCATTAATTTTGAGAGACAGTTTTGCAGGGTACATGAATCTGGGTTGGAGGTTATTTTCTTTCAAGGCCTGGACTACTTCACTCCAAGCTCTTCTTGATTTGATGGTTTATGTCGAAAAGTCTGTCGTGATTTTGATGGCTTTTCCTTTATAGGTGATCTGTTTATTTTCTCTGACAGCTTTTAATATTCCGATCTTGTGATGAATTTCTGGGATCTTGATTATTATATGTCTGGGTGTAGATCTGTTTTGGTTGTAGCTGGTTGGAGTTCTGTATACCTCATACATCTGAATATCATTTCCTTTACCTATGCTTGGGAAGTTTTCCTTAATTATTTCCGTGAATAGCCTTTGTGTTTATCCCTGCTTGTTCCCTCACATTTTTTATTCTTAAGTTACAGATCCTCTTGTCATCTTCTAGACTTTGTATTGTTACTTCCTGGTTCCTTGTTATTTTTAAGAGATCTTTCCTTTTGCGATCACACAGTGCAAACGTATCTTCAAGTTTTGATAGTCTATCTTTAGCTTCTTTCAAGCAATTTTACCAGCTTTCCATAGAGTTTCTAATTTCCTGGTAATATCTTTGAATCTGTTTCATGTATTCTAGATTTTTTTTATATTCTTTATCAAAGGTTTCCCTACTTTTTCTGTGTTCCTCCATTCTTCCATCTGTGTCTTCTTGAGAGGTATTTAGCATTTCTTTTATTAATCTTCTTATATTTTGCTTTACTTGTATTAGTGTTTCTCTTTTGAGTTTTTCTATAATATCATGATATTTCTTTATGTCAGCTGATGCCCTGTCTGATATTGCATGTTTGCTGCCCTTTATCTCTTCTGCATTTACCTCTCCTGTACCCATATTCCCTGGGTTGGTGGCTGGAGACCTTTTGTTTCTTTCTCTTGAAATGTTTCTGGTTTCTTCCAAACAAGTGTTATAGTGGAGGTCCCAGGCCCTTTCTGTATAGGTTACAATTACTCTGAAGCATGCTGTCTAGGGATTGCTGCCCTCTCCAGTTTGCTGCTGATCACTGAGGTACAAGCAGGGGAGGTGCAGGCTGGCCCCTCCCCTCTGAGCCAGTTAACCAGTCGGGGCCTTCACCATGTTAGTGTGTGCCATGTGGACGGAACTGGTTGGAGACAATTTCAGGTGTAATTTCAGCCTTGGCTATTGGGTCCCATCCAGGAGCATGACCCAGCCCAAGCAGATCCCGCTAATCTGCTCTGTGCCAGTGGTGGCCAACTGAAGCAACTGTGTTTCTGGGTTCAGGCTGTGCCCAATTCCAATATGTCATCAAGCCAGTCACCTCCTCCCTTGGGAGGACCAAATTCCAAGCAATCACCATAGGCTAGAGCAAATCTCCATGCCAGCTCCATTCTCCATTGCGATGTGTCCTCCCACCATGGGCCTTGGGCTCGCCAGTCTCCATCTTCTGCATGACCAGGAGTTGTCTGACTCAAAGGCGCCTAGCACAGCATGGGACCAGCTCCAGTGAGAGTGCGTCTGGCTCCAGCCTTCCATCCATGTTTTTCTTTTCTTCCCCCCCTCTTTTTTTTTTCCTTTTTCTTTTTCCTTAGTTTCTTCCTGGGTCGTGAGAATCCCTCTCCTTCCATCTGGTCTTCTCCATGGTGTTAAATTCTAGCGTCTGAGCTGTTTCTCTCAGAGAGGCTCTCTATCTTGCTGCTTATCAATCCTCCATCTTGTAGAAATCTAAAATATGCATTTTTAATTCATAATTTTTAGGAGATATATAAAAGGTAGTTTTGAAGTTCTAAATAAGCAAAATGTTCTTCAAAAATCCAAGCACCATGAAATATCCTAAGTAAACTATAAATTAGTTCTACTAAAATAAGACTGTTTACTAAAAACATAACACTTAAAAATAGAGTAGTTATTTCACACTCATTGGAATAGATATTTCTGCCTTCTTAAATTATAGATTTATGTAATATAGCAGTCTGTGTTTATCCATAGGTAAACAAGTAAGTTTCAAGATTCTCAGTGTCAATGTGAAACCAGAAACAGTTTTTTGTATGTGTACACAATGTAGTTGTCTGCAGCCAAAATTCAAGATTATCTCAAACTAATGAGTAGAATTAATATCTGAGTTGAAAATTAATGAACTTATGTATGCCATATTTTTTCCAATATATAAATTTGTATATACATAAAATCAATGCCTCTTTTTTCTTAACTGTGTACTTATTACA
This sequence comes from Hydrochoerus hydrochaeris, assembly GCA_004027455.1. Taxonomy (NCBI): domain Eukaryota; kingdom Metazoa; phylum Chordata; class Mammalia; order Rodentia; family Hydrochaeridae; genus Hydrochoerus; species Hydrochoerus hydrochaeris. Next base: position 200,792 of record PVLA01002963.1, read on the forward strand.
ACACATCTTACAGTTTGACTTGTGATTACAAGACTAGCAAATTTTTTTTTCTTCACAAATTCCACAGATTTTTTTTACCAAAAATTTAACAAGCCCAGTATACATATTTTCTTCCCTTAAATCAAGCAATTTTATCTTCTTTTTTAAATATAGCACTTTATGTCTTATCATTTGACATCTCCAGATTACCACCATCACCACTCTTGTGGTTTTGGCTGATTATTAAAAGAAAATAAGGCTTATTTCAATATGAAAACTGTGATACAAACATGATCAAGTTAAAGGATGAGCAGCATATATGACACTGATACTTTGGGTCAGATAAAAGAATGATTCATATTCTTCTGAAATGGTTGAGGACAGCATGATATTTCTTTGCTTAGACTATTATGCAAAGTAAAACTTATGAATTGTTTATTCCTGGAACTTTGCATTTAAACCTTGAAGATTGCAGTTAAAAAATAATAGCTGAAGTATTGTGACAAAAAAGAATGTTGTTTAATGTTTAAAACATTTTACAAGCCAAAATATAATGTCAGTAATCCAATTTTTAAAAAGAGAAAGATGGCCTTTGTCAAATGCTTTTTCTGTGTCTATTGAGATAATCATACGATTTCTAATGATATTGTGTGTTACATTTATTGATTTGCATATTTTAAATCATTCCTGCATTCTTAGGATGAATCCTACTTGGTCATGGTATATAATCTTTTTGATGGTTTGCTGCATTGTTTGTCAATGTCTTATGGAAGATTTTTGAGTCTCTGTTCGTTAGGAAGATTGGATTTTAGTTTCCTTTTTTTGTTTGAATCCTTCTCTGGTTTTGAAATCAGGGTAATACTTGATCCCAGGAATGATTCTGGGAATATTGCTTCTTTCTAGTCACTCTTTCAAGGACCTGCCTCTTTTGACAAGTCCTTGTCTTCGAAGAGCACATTCAACTACAACTTATGAATGGATGAATCCACTGATCAGTATAGGGTCCCCATGATGAATTCACCATCAAAACATGTTAGACTTTGAAATGACATTTTAGATGCAAACAGTATCATTGTGCCCATGATCCCTCAATGTCTCACATCAACCTCATGCAGGATGAATTTACAGCATGAATTTAAGATGTTAGTAACACTACTAATATCTTAAGGGTTCAGTATCACTGAAAACTCCAAGGCCAAAGTCTCCGCCTGAATCTTAAGGCAAACTCCTAGTTGTGAGTCTCTGTGAAAATCAAACAGGAAGGTAAGTACTTCCAACATACAATGACATAGCACAAACATTCTCACTCCAAAAGGGGAAAAGAGGGTATAACAGGAAATTGAATCAAAGCAAGATCAAAACCCAGTGGACAAACATTAAAAACTGTAACAGCAAAAGAAAGAAAGAAAGAAATATAAAAACTGTAGCACCATATTCAACACTCAAGGCAAGTTATGACAAGTTGTTAACTTGAAGAGGCTTGGTTGGTCCCACCACCACGGCCTTGCTAATTGCAGCTCATATATTCTCTCGGGCCAACTCCACTCACTGCCTGCCGTTTTCCTCAGCAGATGTTCCACAGTCATCAGAAGGTATTCTATATTCTTCAAATTCCTGGGGTACTCACTGCATTTTCATCTTGCATCTCACAAATTCACACCCTGGACCTCTCATGGGGAGAGTGATCCTGTCACATGTTTTATTCTGGCATTTCAGGCCTTTTTTGAAATATGCATGGAAGCCTTTCAGTTGTGGACCCCATCATAAATTCTCTGTGTCTATAAAACGGCACTATACGGATGATAGCAAGGTCTGTCAGAGGCTTGGCAGTAACTGGGTCTCCTTCGACCTTGGCTGCAGCAGCCTCTAAATGCCTAGATGTATGAAATCAGGGACCCATTTGCCTAGTTGGCCCTGAATGAGCAGACTCATGAGCCTGTGAATGGAGAAATTTATTGTGAGTGGAGTCTGGTCTATTTCTAAGATAAGAAACTCATATTTTCTATGGTTCTGATACAGAAACTTGGCTTCTTTTTAATGTTAATCTTTATAGTATCTGCACTCTCCTTTATCCTCCCTTTACAGATGATTTCTGGCTTAGCCTTATATCATTCAGCTCTACAGATGTTCATTGTAAACTTGGCTGAAAACTGCCAGTACAATCCTAAAGCCTGACTGCCTTGAAATTCCCTTTCCCTACATTAGTCCATCACCTTTCAACTCAGTTTCACACAAAGTCTTGAAACATGGACAAAATATAAACATTCTTCACTAGAATGTAGCAAGCACGGCCAGTTGTCTATTTTCCAATACAGTCCTCCTTCCCATTTGAAAATTCCTGAGCTTGGCCTTTACTGTCTACTTTTCAATCAGTGTCTGGTCTTGTAAGCTCTGGCTGGAGTTATTCATACAGTTTTACTCACAGCAATGTGTGACTTCGCTAGCTGGCTTCTACAGACTCATCTTTCAAATAGGTTCCAAATGTTTCTAAACTACATAGTCAAGTACAGTCCCAGAAACAACCTCACTTCTCTAGCATAAATTTCCTGCGTTAGTCACTTTCTCACCACTGGGACAGAATACCTAACATCCACAACTTAAAGTGAAGAGGTTTATTCTTGCTCACGGTTTCAGTACAGTAACCCCCTGGTTGGCTAGCACCAATTCAGAAAGAGAAGGGTAAGAAGGTCATGGAGAAGGAAACTGATCAAATCATGGCAACTGGGAAGAAGAAAGAAGGGATAATCCAAGGATAATACAGCTTTCCAAGACAGGCTCCCAGGAAATTGCCACCTGAACAAGACTCCATCTCCTCCAGCATTCAACTATGAACTCCCAGTAGAAGAATCCACTGATGATTATAGAGTCTCCGTGACCCAATCACATGAGAATTCTGTGCGACATTTTAGATATAAACCATAACACTTGGTAAACCTAAATACATATTGACTAAAACCATATGAAAGATTAATAGATAAAAATTAAAATATATAACAGAAAATATGGCAGGCAAATAGTAACTAAAGTGTCTAAGGCACTTGTTATCATTCAGAAGATTAGCAAATACTTAGTGCAATTTGATATACCAAAACAGTAACAAAAACAAGGCTTGTTCTGCAGTTTGGTTATGCTTTTATTGTGTCCTTCAAAAATTCATGTGTTCCAGTGATATATGTGCACCCATGTTCATAGCAGCACAATTTGTAATAGCTAAATCTTGGAAACGACCAAGATGCCCATCAACTGCAGAGTGGATGAAAAAGATGTATTTTTATATAATGGAATATTACTCAGCTTTTAAAAAAGATGATCTTGAGGCCTTCATAGGTAAATGGAGACAACTTGAGACTATCCTCATTAGTGAAATAAATAAGAACAATATTTATAAATATCACATTGTGTCTCTAACGTAAAAAGGAATAAGAACTATAAGAGTAATAAAACCCAAAATATGTAATTGCTATTGTAAAAAAGAGAGAAAAAGAAAGTGCTCTAAGGGATATAACTGATGTATGTTTGACTGTGTAAAATAGCTGACCGTATTGTTCAATCTTTGTTGGATCTTTGTGCAGAACTGTTTGCAGTCTCACTGTTTGAATGTCTACTACGTATCCATTAATTTTGTAACTTAAAAAACTACATCCAAGATGAATATATGTAATTTATCAACTAGTGATTTTTAATGTTTTTTCTGTTTTTTTTTCTTTTTTCTTTTAGAATTCTGTATTGTTGATACCCTTTTATCTGTTTTGCTCTTTTTGTCTTTAAATGAAATTTTAAAAAATGTGTAATTGTACTGTAACAAAGAGAAGAAATAGGAAGTGCTATAAAAGATATAACTGCATGTATATTTAAGTGTGTAGGATTGATAACCATATTTCCAAGTTCTTGTTGGATTGTTGAACAGATCTGTTCGCAGTCTCATGGCTTGAATGTCCACTTTGTATGCTTTAATTTTGTAACTTGAACAACTATCTTTAAAAGGACAATATGTAATTTATCAACTAGTGATTTCTTACTGCTTATTTTTTTTAAATTCTGTAATATCTCTACCCTTTTTCTGTTTTTTCTCTTTAAATAAAAAAATTCATGTGTTCAATTTCATTCCCATTTGTGAAGTATTAAGATACAAGGGACTTTATTTCAATATGCACTTTAGACTCAGAGTATTTAAAAGATCTAGAAGTGGGGTTTTTGTGGGATGATTTGAATTGAAAATATTTATTATGGTTGAAACACTTATTATGGTTATTATTATTAAAACCTGAAATCTTGATAAAAAGAGAGAATGATTCCTGAGGACATTTGAAGGTACATGTGTGATCCCTGACACACAATGCCATAAATTGTATTGGAACTTTGCCAGCAAGAAGGCTACCATGGATGGAACTCTTCAACACTGAACTGGAACAATGATCCATGGAGTGGGGATTCAGCTCAGTGGTGTCTGCCTGGCAAGTGCAAGGTCATGAGTTCAATCCCCGGAACAACAACAACAAAAAAAATCCAAAATCAATCTCTATTGTTTATAATGTCTGTGGTATACTTTATTCACAGTATCTCTCCTGCTATGTAAGTAGGGTATAATTTATTCACAACAGAAAACAAATGATGAAAGAATGAATATAATAAAGAAAAAATATTGAGATTAAATAAATTATCAACAAGAAAAGCAAGAAAACACTAAAAATAAATAATATGAAAGTATATTAAAACAGATAAATCAATAATCACTTCAAGTATACTAATTAAATATTACATATCAATGAGAAAAATTTTCTGACTGAATAAAACAATAGTTGGTATACATTTAAGGGACAAAACTTAAATATTTACACAATCAGATTTTGAAAGTAAAATGATGGAAAGTATGCAAGCATTAATTGAAAGGAAGTATAGATAATTATACATAATCTAGTTTTTAAGCCAAAATTTATTATTACAGATAAGGAGAGACATTAAAAAGGCAATAGGATCAATTTATAAGAACTATTAAAAATGTATCTTCATCCAAAAAAACTTGAAAGTATATAAATAGTTGATAGAATTGAAAGAAGAGACAAAACCATAGTGAGATGATATCTTTCTCTAGCTAGAAAGACAAATAAACCAAAAGTTAGCTGAAGATATAAATAGAACTCACCAAATTTGTCTTAATATGCCTAAATAAAACTCTATACCTGCAAACTACAAATTTATAGCTTTTTCAAATATATATGGAACATTTAATTAATTAGCACTCTCCTAGAGAGAAGAAAAATGTTATTATTAATGTTAAGTATTCATATCTTACTGCTGATCTATAAGCTGAAGCAACTATTAGAATGATCTACAACAAGTAATTATATTTGTCATTTAAAAAGTAGTTTTGGGATTTGAAATACTCAGATACTTACACACTATGTAAATCCTTTTCCTCTAGGCTGTAACAATGAGAAAGAGTTGTTTACAAAGAATCATATACTATTATTGTTTCTTTCAGGCAAAGCTAAACACACTTCCTTTTTTTCCCTAATGATCGTTGTGTTTGTCACAAAGACAGCAAATATTTTTGACCAAGACAATAAAGTATAAAATTTGACCTTATTATTTGTCCATAAAGTATGATTGTCATACTGATCGATAAAGAGCAATAGAGAACAGTGATGAATAAGCCCTTTATTTCTTCTTGTATGTCAGTATATGAGCTTGTACTGTACAAGCAGTCAGACCACCCATTAAGAGCAGTTATATTAATAGTTTCAGCTTATGTAGGGTACTTCATTTATCAACTTCATTGACAGCGACAAAGTACTTATGCCACTGCCAAAGGCTGGTTCAGCCAAGAAATTAAAAAAAAAAAAAAAAACTCAACTGTAGGAATGTCACATAAGGAATGAGACCTACTTGAATCAGTCAATCTAGAGATGTTGCCTATTATTATCTAAGGAAAAGAATTGTGAAATTAAAAGTTCTAAAGAATTTTTGGCATAAACTGGAATTTTTAATAGTGGAAGAATTATTATTATGTGGTTGTGAATTCTCTTAGTTTTCTATGTTGCATTATAATTCAGTAGAGTTAGATGACTAGTCCCCAAATATTTGATATTAATGTTTATTTTTATAATCAGGGAAGAGTTCAAAAGGTTTTTTTTCATTTGGTTTAAGGGAAGTTCACTAAACAATCTGTCAATTCAATTATTTGGTCATGAAGAATTGAATTGATTAAATCTACTATGTTAAATATCACCTTTCTCTGAAACATCCATTCTCAGGTATTATGTGATAAATGAAAGTAAGACTTTCATAAGTTTAGGATAGATAGTATAACAATGATTTAATTTGAGGAAGTGTCTCTGTTACAGGACATATATTTAAAATAAAGTCACATTTTATCAAACTAGGGATATGAATAGATGTAACAATAGCAGTCTCACTAAATGGGAAATAATTCTGCCTCAGTGATTTTAAGAAAACTTTGAAATTATTTTTGCTTTTATTTAGAAGGTTATCCAAAGCTGTTTCAGCTTAGCCATTGTTCACATTTATATTTTACCATTTTCTTATGAATAGACTCTTACTAGGTTTTGGTTTTTTGTTTTATCGATAGTGAACTAGGCCTGCATCCATGCTAAGCAGGCACTCTAGCATTGAGCCAGTCAAAACCAGGATCTTATTAAATTTTAGTAAGAGAATGGTGTTATATCATTTGTATCTTTCCAGTTCTTATGGAAATGAGAGACAAACACAGGAACAAAATAATAATAATAATAATATACACATTTAGTGAAACAAAGAGAAAAACTCAAACTACAAATTATTTAAATCCTTGAAAAAATACCAATGTCATCATTCAGACAGACATCATTCTCTAGCCCTACCTAGAGAACCAAAATCCTACAATTTATATAAATATATATGTATATATAAATTTGTATTCTGAAAATACAGAAATCATCTCTTTTTCTGTGAGCTGCTGATACAATCCTCAGTTTCCTTAGCTTAAGGCACAAGGAAAAGTTCATGAAGTAGAAATAATGCAAAAAGTGTAATAAAACAACAAATTAATAAAATCTCATAGCAAAAAAAATTCCATTTGGAGGCTTAAAACTCTTTCTGAACTCCAAAGTAACATTTCCAACTTACAAAAATTCAACAATCACAAAAACATTACATATTGTAAACCATAAAATAAACTCACAGTTTAATGTAGCGTTCAGATGAAGAAATATTTGAGTACCTTTGGGAAGAATACCAATACGTGCTTTAGGAAGCTGGTTAAAGAATTTTTTAAAAGTAAGAAAAAATAAACTCAATGAAAGTGAAATTCATAGAATTTTTCTTGTACCAGAAGTTCAACTTACAACCTCATGCCTATCAGGCAGTTGCTGTACCACTGAGCCATATCCCCAACCCTAAAATTAATAAACTTAATAGATATAGATTATGTATTAAGGTGTTTTAATGGCTGGTTTGCTTTACTTCTTTTTAAAATAATGATTTGTTTTACAGTTTTCAAATACATGTATAAAAACAAGTATAGGGTTATATTTCTTATAGAGTACCCATTATTTGATATTCTTGGGACATTCAAATATGGAGAGGTATAAAAAGTTGTTTTTGTCTTTATAGTTTCTAAGTTTATTTTTATAAATACCCTCTCACATTAATTGACACACATCATGTTGATTGAAAAATAACATCTGCAGGAATATTGAAAATGTTCACTGTTCTCAAGCTTCAGTAAACTTCCAGACAAATCTGATCCCACAAGTTTGACTCCTACTTTGTAGTTAAAACAGAATTTAAACAAAATTAAATAGGATCCGGTGATCTTTTAGAGTTAGGAGACCAACGGTGAACGATCCTGTCTTTTTATATCTCGGGTAATAGACAATTAATTGTTCACGAAATCCCCTCACCAAATCCAGTCAGGGCTCAGGAGAGTCTTCTTTTTGTTAGAGATGTCACTGAAAACAAGGCCTCATCCTTGAGCTAGTGACCAACGCACGATATTCTGAAGCACCGTGTCGCTTGTCATCACTGTCACTCACATCATTCCCCACCCTGACCTCCATCCCTGTCACTGATTCTGTCTGTGGGGATGTCATTGCTGTGTTGACCTTGCTGCTCTGCCTTCATTGCCTTCAGGGCACTGAAAGCACCAGTACCACTTTCTCTTAGATTGGTTAGGAACTTGGACTTCAGCTAAAATGAGAACAAAGATGATTTGAGACAGATGCCGTGCTTCAGGGCACACATGTTTTGTTTTTTCCTGTTTTCCTGCTTCAGAAACAATAAGCAAGTTCAGAGTGCCACCAGCTCCTTCCTCATGCAGCATCACCTTCGTTTTCTCTACTCACTGGGATGAGGGCTGAAACAAGCACCTCAGATTTCTGGGAAGTATGACTATCAGATTCCCTGTTTTGAAGTTTGGGATGTTCTTAGTTGGAAGAGTATGTAAGATAGCAGGTGAAACCAGAGCCACTCAGGTGCAGACATTTTCTCCAGTTTTCAACTGCCTGCTGCTTAACTAAACAGCTTTAGTGAATATTTTATTCTTAAGTTATTAGTTTTATATCCTAAATATAATTGAAATCACTAGGGGGGTGGGTGTTTTTAAAAACAGGCAATTTAGTCAGTATTCTAGATCTGTGGGTACAGGGTGACAGAATCTGGCAGCATTATTTATTTTTAACGTTTTTGTGATTTGTGCAGCCATGAGCGATATCCTCTGGCAGTCTTCTCTGTCACTCTAGAGAAAAAGTAGATGCTGGAAAACTCCAGTTTGCTTGTGGTTAAACTCCGCAATGTCTGATCCTCCATACAGTTCCCTAAAAAAGCTTGAAGAAAAGCATTTCCAAACAGTAAATATTTTACTAGTTACAGTTATTGGTAGAAATAAGAGCACTGACATACATATTCAGCCTACTTTTTTACTTTAATAAAGACAACAGGGTTCCCTTCACTGTAAATTCCCTAAAGATTAGAATAGATCTGATTCATTTTGGTATCCCATATCAATAGTTAGCAAATTATTTTGGTTCTCTAGACAAGCAGATTAAACAAATTATTAATATATTCATCAATATAGAGGACATTTGTGGCACCAGTAGTCATCTCTCATCTGAGCTTCAGAATCATTTACTCAAATGTTTAGGGATTTTTAAACAGAAATATAAATTTTCCCTATAGAATACCTGATCCCACTCTGTCTCATTTCTTTTAAATCCTGAGCAAAATTCTCACTGAATCACATCCACTTTTACCAAACTAAGGTAATATAATGTCTGAGTCATAGCTAATATCTCTCTGTCTCTTTCTCATATATGCACTGTTTTTATTTTTCTCTTTACTATCAGTGAAAAAAAATCTTCAAGAAACTTTGCCAGCTATTTGTGCAAAAAAAAAAAAACCTGGAGTTCCTCATTTTATAACTTTTTATTATCTCTGTTACTATCACTATAATCAGCATTGTTTTTATATCTCACTAGATTTCTGAGATTATGTTTTGATGAATTTACCTGTTCTGGATTTTCATGCAAGTGGAATCACATAGTGTGTGCTGTTTTATGACTGGCCTCTTTTTTTTTTAATTAAACAGAAACAAAAGCATGTAGAGGTTAGAGATAATATAGAATTCAAAAAAAAGATAATAAGAAATCACTAGTTAATAAATTACATATTGTTCTCTTAGAAATAGTTGTTCAAGTTATAAAGCATACAAAGTAGATAGTCAGTGAGACTGTAAACAGCTACCCATGCATGAGTCTCCACATGTATTTCTATCCTTTCTGTATTAGAGGGAAAAACAAAACTTAGCAAGACAAAACAAAGAAAATTCCTATAAAAACATGAAACCAAAAAGTCGTATAAAACCACAGTACAAGGTGATCTACAATGATTGCTGTGTTGTTTCTTATTATCTTTAATAGAGTGTCTATATCATCAGGCATAATTGAATATAGCAGTTATATATAATTGAGTAAAGAAGTAAATAACAATATTAGTAAAAATAAAACATTGTAGACAGTACAAAACTTCAAAGGCAGGTAATAATCGAACCATAGTGGATATTCTAGTGGATCTTGTCATCTTAAGTGCAGTTGCCTATGCTCTCAGACTTGATTCTATCAATCATAACAGTTTTGAATAAAATCTATCAATACAAAACAGCAATCCAACAAACCAGATTTGATTATGATCAATGACTGGCCTCTTTTAGTTAGCATTATATTTTCAAAGCTTTCCTTTGTTGTAGTATGTGTCCCATAGTCATTGCTCTGTATCCAAAGGGAAGTGGTTCCAGTAGCACTCAGGTTACTTAAATCCACAGACATTCTAGTCCTCATGTAATATAGAATTTATTTATGTATAACCTACCCATATCCTCCAATATACTTAATATTGCATTAACTTTATTTATAAAAAATTAATGTGTTGTAAATGCTATGTATATTTCATTGATATATTTTATTCTTTAGGAAAATAGTGACATAAAAAAACTGTGTATCTTCATTACAGATTCAACTAACATAGTATTAACTAGATTTTCTACTCACAGTTGGTTGAATCCATGCATAATCAACCCAACAAGTGTGGGGATGGAAAATATTTCATTTCCTTTGTGATTCAATATTATGCCATTGTATGAATGCATTACATGTTGTTTACCCATTTGCTTATTGACAGATATTTGAGTTGTTTCTAGCTTTGGCTGTTAGGGGAAAAAGCACTATAAATATTTGTATACAATTTTGTGTGAATATGTGTTTCTGTTAAATTTATATTTGGGAGCAGTATTGCTAGATTTTATGGTAACTCCTTTTATAATCATTTGGGGAACTGCCAAACTGTTTTAAAAATCACAAAGTCATTTTGAATTCATACCAGCAGGGCATCATTGTCCCAGTTTCTTCATATCCTCACTAAAACTTTCTCAGTATCTGTTTTTTTTTTATTCCAGACATTCTGATGAATGTGAGGTGGTATTTCATTGTGCTTTTTATGATTTTTCATTTATCTCAGGAGTAATGATGCTAAGTATCTTTTCATATACTTGTTAAAAGTGTAATCTTTTGAATGCCTATCAGATGGTATCATTCATTTTTGTTCTCATAGAGGTATGACTCATGGCAAAAACAGTATTAAGCATGCAGCTCAAAGTCAGTAATATTTGAATGTATAATCTATGATAAATGGATGAATGTGAACAGAAAATTACATGAATATAGGAGGAATTCTTAAAAAAACATTTAAGAGGTCAGCTAATGAGACAACATGTTCTATGTTTTTTTCAAGGAACAAGGATAAAAGAGTTAAGGAGAAAATTTCTAGACATTGAAATATTGTCTTGAAAATTCATGGAAACTGCACAGTGAACCCCATCCAATAGTGCAACATCAGCACCTTTCTCAGAAATCTTCTAGGGCCTCACCCAGCATTGATAATCAGCTGGGGATGTTCTAATAGGTCCCTTGGAGCCTCATTAGACCCCATCCAAGTGACACTGAGTGACTGGGGAGTGGCCTGAACTCAGTGGCACAAACCAAAGGCCTGCACAGTAAACCCCATCCAGCTGTGCAAACTTGGCACCTCTCTTGGAACCTGGAGTCATGCAGTGACCTCAAACATCTGTGGAACTTTGCTTTACCATGTGGCATGAGTTGAAGGCCTGCGTAACATACTCCATCTAGCTGTTCAGCCTTGGTACACCACTCAGAACCTGGTAGAGTCCCACCCAGCAACTCAAGCAGCCAGAGAGCTTCAGAGTACCACATGGGGTGTGCAGAATGCCCACTCAGCATACTCTCCACAGTTGAGGAGCCTTTGAGTGCCACTAGGGACATAGTAAGGCCTGAATAATGACCTGCACTCAACTGGGAAACTCCCTGCAATGGGGACAGATACCCTCAACTCAGGAAGCAACTGAGACCTTGCGTATAGCTTCTCCAGGGGAATAAAGGAAAATGACAAAACAAGAGAGCAAAATGAAATCTCAAACATCTATCCCATCCCAAACAAGCCTAAGAGACATGAACACAGAAGAAAATGTAAACCATACACTTGAAGTTTCTGAAATCATAGCAAGTGAAGTAGAGAAACAACTCCATGAAGCTGTAAAAGAATTCAGATCAGGAATAAGCACCTAGAAAGAAGAAATGATAAACATAATAAAATAAATGCTGAACATATCTAAAGAAGACATAGTGAAAAACTGTGGAGCACTGCAAAAAGATGGAAAACTTGAATGAACAATATAAGAAAGAAATAGAATGCATGAGACATTCAAAGAGATATCCAGGAAATCAAAGATTCCATTGAAAGATGTTCAAACCACCTGAAAGAATATGAAGATAGATGTTCAGACCTCAAAGACAAGACTGCAGCTACTGAGCAGGAAAGGAGAGATCTTTTAAAAATAACAAGGAATCAGGGAGTGACAATTCAATAGTTGCAAGATGATGAAGAGAAAAATAATACAAGATTGATAGTGTAAATGAAAAAGGAGGTGCCAAGAAAATAATATTGAAAGACTATTACCAAAAGTAATGGCTAAAAATTTACCAAACATGGGAAAGGAAACTGACCTACAGCTAAATGAAGCATATAGAACTCAAATTAATCATAAGCAAAATAAATTTACACCCAGACATATAATAATCAATATCACAGAAATTTAACATTAGAGCAGAATATTAAAAGCTGTTAGAGAAAAGAAACAGATCACCTATAAATGACAGCCCATCACAATCACAACAGACTTCTCAGTACAAGCAATGAAGTCAAGAAGAGCATGGAGTGAGGTATTTCAGATCTTAAAGGAAAATGACTTCCAACCCAGATTGATGTACCTTGCAAAACTGTTCTTTAAAATTGATGCGGTAATATGATACTTCCACAGCAAAGAACAGCTGAGGAACTTCATGACCACCAAACCTGCAGAGAAAATTAAAAGATACATTATACAGCATAAAAATAACTGCAACTTCAAGAACACCAACAGAAAAAAAAATACTAAGCAAGGCAAACAAATAGAGAGGAAAGGTAAAGAACCAACATCAGAAAGATAACATGACAAAAATAAGCCAATATGTTTCAGTCATAACCATTATTATAAATGGTCTCAATTCACCAATTAAAATAAATAGACTGGCAAAATGGATCAAGAAAAAACATCTAATCATATGCTGTATACAAGAAACACATCTATCCTAAAGGAAAGTCATAGATTGAAAGTCAAAGGATGGACAACAATATTTCATGCAACAGGCAGTCCAAAAAGCAGGGCAGCTATTCTATTTGCAGACAATGTAAACTTAAAACTAAGAATGATCAAAAGAGATAACCACATACCAGTTAGGAGAAAACTTCAAGAGGAAGAGATAACAATCTTAAATATATGTGCACCAAATATGGGAGCACCCTGCTATATGAAAATAAATATTAATAGAAATGAAAAATCAAAAAAGCAGTAACACAATTAAAATGGGAGACATCAATATCCTATTGACACAAACAGACAGATGTACAAGACAGAAAATAAGCAAAGAAATAACAGAACTGAATCAAATGTGTAAACAGAAGGACTTATTAGACACATACCAAGTGTTCCACCCAACAGCATCAGAATTTACATTCTTCTCAGGTACACATGGGACATTCTCTAAAATAGATTGTTTACTTGCCCTTAGAACATGCTTAAATAAATGCAAAAGAATTGAAATTAGCCCATGCATATTATCTGATCATAATGCTATGAAAGTATAAATTCATGCCAAAAGAAACTGCCAATATTCCATACACACATGGAAATTAAATAATACACTCTAAAACAATCAATGAGTCACAAAGGAAGTTAAAGAACAAATTAAACAATATCTACAAGCAAATGAAAATGCAAACACAACTTACTAGAACCTGTCAGATGCAATGAAAGCAGCCCTCGGGGGAAATTCACTGCACTGAATTCCCACATGAGGAAAACACAACAAATAAAATAAACAACCTGATGTTACACCTCAAACATCTAGAAAAAGAAGAGCAAGTCAAGCCCAAAGCCAAAAGAAGGGAGGAAATTATAAAGATCAAAGCAGAAATGAAGGCAACAAAGACCAAAAATAAATAAATAAATCAGAGTTGGTTCTTTGAAAGAATAAATAAAATTGATAAACCCCTCACCAACCTTATTTAAAAAAGGAAATAAATACTCAAATTCATACAATAAGGAATGAAAAGGGCAAGATCACTACAAACCCTGTGAAAATACAGAAGATGATCAATGTCTGCTTCAAAAAACTTTACTCCCATAGGCTTGATGACACAGAAAAAATGGACAGACTTCTAGAAACATATGAATTACCAAAGCTGAATCAAGAAGACTCAAAACTACTGAATAAACCAATTTCAGTTAATGAAGTTGAAAATGTAATTAGAACCTTACCAACAAAGAAAATCCCAGGTCCTAATGGATTCACTACTGAATTCTACAAGAAATTCAATGAAGACTTGATTTCAGCACTCCTCAAACTCTTCAATGAAATTGAAAAGGAAGCAATTCCCCTTCAGTCATTCCTAGAAGCAAGTACTGCCCTAATACCAAAATGAAAGAAAATCTCAGTCCAAAAAGAAAACTATACACAAATCTCCCTAATGAACATAGATGCAAAAATTCTCCATAAAATACTGGCAAACAGAATGCAAATTCATTAGAAAGACTGTACACCACAATGAAGTGGGATTCATTCCAAGAGTGCAAGAGTGGTTCAACATAGGCAAATCAATAAATGTAATATGCCATATCAATAAAGCCAAAAATGAGAATCACATGAGCATTACAATAGATGCAGAAAAAGTTTTTGATAAAGTCAAACACTTATTCATGATAAGAAACCTACAGAAAATTATAATAGATGGTCTATATCTCAATCTGATAAAAACCATTGATGACAAACCAACAGCCTGCATCATATTAAATGGTCAAAAACTGAAAACCTTTACTCTAAAATCAGGGAACAAGAATGTCCATTATCACCTCTCCTATTGAATATAGTGCTAGAAATATTAGCCAGAACAACTAGACAAGAGAGAAATAAAAGGAATAAGGACAGGAATGGAAGTTAGATTATCATTATTTGCAAGTGACATGATATTCTACATAGAAGTATCCCAATACTCCATTGGAAGACTTCTAGGTATAATAACCAAATTAAGTAATGTAGCTGGATACAAAGTCAACACTCAAAAATCAATAGCATTCCTCTACACAAACAACAAATTCACTGATAGAAAATAAGAGAAGTTACACCTTGCACAATAACATCCAAAAAATGAAATACTTAGGAATCAATCTTACAAAGGAAGTAAAAGACCTATTCCGTGAAAATTCTAATACCCTAAAAAAAAGAAATCAAAGAAGATCTCTGAAGGTGAGAAAACATTCCTTGTTCATGGATAGAAAGAAAAAAACGTTGTGAAAATGGCCATTCTCCCAAAACTGTTGTATAGATTTAATGCAATTCCAATCAAAACACCATTAGCATGCCTCACAGATCTAGAGAAATCATTTCTAAAATTCATCTGGACTCAGAAAAGATCTAGAATAGCAAAGGCAATTCTGGGCAACAAAGGTAAGGCAGTAAGCATCACAATCCCTGACTTGAAGTTATACTACAAACTACTGTGATAAATCAACATGATACTGGAATAAAAACAGACCTGAAGATCAATGAAATAGATTAGAAGATACAACCAGAACTACAAACACACTCAGCCACCTTATCTTTGACAAAGGGCCCATACATGTTCACTGGAAGAAAGATAGCCTCTTTAATAAATGGTGATGGAAAAACTGGCTTTGCATATATTAAAAAATAAAACTAGACCCATGCCTATCACCATGTACTAAACAAAAATCAAAATGGATCAAAGATCTAAGTATTAAAACAGAAACACAAAATCTGCTGGAAGGCAAACTAGGTAAAAATCTTGAAGACACAGGGGTAGGAAGAATAGCCAAATCTTCATCAACTGAGGAATGGATAAAAAGATGTGGTATTTTATACAATGCAGTACTACTCAGCTATAAAGTAGGATAACACATAGGTAAATGGATTTGACTTGAGATCATACTCATAAGTGAAATAAATCAGGCTCATGTGTGTAAATATCGTATGATCTTCCTTGTGTCAGAAGCTAAAAGAGTAAGATATAAAATGTTCACTAAACATTGTTGAAAGGGTAAGAAATTGCTCAAAGGGGAAAATAACTCAGGTAGGGAAAAGGAGAAAAGAAGGAACGGAAAAAAGGATATAAGTTTGTATAGACTTAAGATAGTTAAGATGATTGTGCTACTAATTATATTAGTTCTTTGAACAAAACAACTAATGTTTGGTAATATGCGTAACTCTTTTAAAGATTACTATGCAAAATAACAATCTTAGTTATGTTGAACCCCCTTGTTTTCAGGGCCTATATTGTCATTCCTTTGGGCTCTTCATTGTTATTTGTCTCTTTTGTTTCCCGTTTTTCTTGTAATTTGTTTCATTTTGCTTTTTTTCCCTTTTAATAGAGAAAGGATAAATGTACAAATACAGACTTATACATGCCTAGAACTTCCCTAAAGAGTACACAAGAATTGATTTGATTACGTGTGATGGCATGAACAATTACTTTGAAGAAAAAGACACATTCTTGTAGACATTGTTGATTTCCTATCATATTGCTTCAAAGTCCAGTAATATTTTTATTCTTTGTTTTGATTGGTTTTAATCTGTTTTGTATTATTTGATTTCAATATGTCTGAAGGTATGGACAGCTATTTAAAAAAAACAAGAGACATTATGGTAGACATTGTTCCTATTTTCCTATTGTCTGATTTTGAAAGCATGCAATGTTTTCATTCTTTCATTTTGATCAGTTTTATACTATTTTATCCTGTTTGAATTCATTATGTGTGAAGATATGGACAACTATTTTGAAGAAAAAAGAGACATTATGGTAGGCATTGTTGATTTCCTGTTGTTTTTTGTGAAATCCTATGTTTCTTGTATTGTTTTCTGTAACACAATGCTAAGTTTAAATTGCTAGTTATTTGCACTCAACACATCATAATCAATGTTGGAAGCTCTAGAGATAGTCACTAGCCACTGAAATGGTTTAACATAAAGACCATGGCTGATGTTATTAGAAAAAAAATGTCGGAAGTCATTTCTCTAATGAATGAAGCAGTTATCTCTGAAATGCCCTGTTCATAAAAAACTCTAAATATCTTCTCCATTTCAGAGCAGAAGACACATCCTTCCAGCCTCCATTCATCTCCAATCTCTATGGCAAATACAACTTTGTCTCTTTGAGTTTGGCATCCAAACACAGACCTGAATGTGGAAAGGCTTCTGATATTCTGATAATTTTGTTTTAGACCCTGAAATATGTAAGCTTTATTCTTTGAGTTCAGTGAGCGCATAAAGCTGATGATAAAACTTGCCTTTCTTCTCATGCTTTAGCTTCCTATTAGCACCCATGACAAGATAAATTAATGACTAATGGTGATAATGAAAACCATTATGAAATAACTTCATAAATTTTGTGAACATTCTTCTGCTAATAGTAATTAATACTTACATAGTACTCATCTGGGAGGAGAAACAATTCAATGTGCCCTTCCTGTGAATTGGCAGAAGCCATGTTTGGCCTGGGAGGAGAAACATGAAGCAAATTCACCTTTCCTGTGAACCAGCACAAGCCATGTGAGCCCCAGGAGGAGAAACAAGCCAATTCACCCTTCCTGTGAGTCAGCAGAAGTCATGCTGGGCCTAGCAGGAGAAAAAAAGAAGCAAATTCTCCCTTCA
This sequence comes from Hydrochoerus hydrochaeris, assembly GCA_004027455.1. Classification (NCBI taxonomy): domain Eukaryota; kingdom Metazoa; phylum Chordata; class Mammalia; order Rodentia; family Hydrochaeridae; genus Hydrochoerus; species Hydrochoerus hydrochaeris. The sequence goes on from PVLA01002963.1 coordinate 218,599, forward strand.
CATGAGCCAACTGATGCATGGGTTGGGAGACAAGACACCCCCCACCACCAGCATGCAACAGGCTGGTTCAGTGGATAGGCTAAGTTGATAGTAACTGAGGTACAGAAACAACGAAATGCTTGTATTGTTTGATTGACTCTGCAGGCCTCAGGCTGGTAGTCTGAACATCTATTAAGAGGGTAACAATATGCAATATAGCAAACATGGAAGATTTTCTTCTGTTGTGATTTTGAAATCCAATATTTCTCTCACTGTTTTGTTTTTAAAATTTTATTGTTTTGTTTTATTCAATGTTCTGTTTGGTTTTATCCTGTTGTTTTGTTTGATTTTATTATATCTGATGTTATGGCCAGGAATTTTGAATATAAAAAGAGGCATTACAGTAACTATTGTTGATTTCCTACTAACTTTTTTTGAAGTCCTATATCATTTCACTGCTTTGTTTCAATTGGCTTTATTCTATTTTATTTTATTTGGTTTTATTTTGGTCTAAACATATTTTTAAAAAGCAAGTATATCGGAGGTTTTTGCTTTGTTTTCTCTTTCAATACTCTCATATTCAGAGAAGGAAATAAGTGCAAAGAGACTAGGCAATTTGTGTAAGATTACACAGTTGATAAATGGTGGATCAACTTTAATGAGAATATCCTGCTATTCAGTTGCTCAGCTTGAGCACTTATTCCATGACTAACAGTAAACAGGGAGCTTTTCAAGTTTTAGTACATTAGTTCTCACATCACATGAATCTGATACAGATATATCAATTTAAATACTTTTAAAATTGAAACATAACTATTCAGAGGTATTTTCCCTCAAAACTCACATAAATAGTAAATTCAAGAATCTTTTCTTAGTTTATCTTACTGATGACAGAATACACTATGACTGAATAAAACACAATTGTTTTACTAGAGCAATAAGATCTTCATATATTACCCAGACTGGTCCTGAACCCTTGGGCTCCAGCAATCTTTCTGTCTTGGTCTCTAAATTTACTGGAACTAGAGGCATACATCACTATCTTAAGCTTTTTTCTTTTCTCAGAACAGATTTTCTACATTGTTATTTCATTTTTAAAATCATAATCTGTCTATCTGAAGTACCCTCCTTTACCACTACCTGTGATGATTAATTTTATATTTAGAATTATTCCGGCTATGGTACCAAGATAGATAAACACTTGTTCAGAAATTATTATTACTAAAGTTATTTTTAGGTGTATTAACATAATCACTAGATTTTGAATAAAGCATATTTCCATCCCTTATATGGATCAGTTACCATGGAAGAGTTTAAGAGACAGAAGATAGTCTCAAAAGAAGAGAGAAACCTGCAGTATGTCTTTTTTTCAGTTTAAACTGGGCCTCCAGGCTTCTGGTCTAACCTGAAGAGTTTGTACTGTTCCGTATCCATGTTCCTGCAGCAATTCTTTAATCTCTCTCTCTTTTCTCTGGAGCATCCTGACTTCTGTACTTCCTGTGCATATTCTATCTATTTTTAAGCCTCTCCTTGACAGTTTACTTATCTTTTTGATAACTCTAAGACAAATATTCTCTTCTATGAATTCATGCCTAATTATATGGCAATATATATCTAATATATATTACATCATGTTTTTATTTTAATTTTTATAGGTATAGTAAGTACTTCCTATAATTTTAATATAACAGGTCCGATATCTTTGATATATAAATTTAACTATCCAACATAATTCACTTGCTACTTTATAGCGCTCATACATGTTTGGAGTGGATATGACAATAGGAAAATTAATTTTATTTATTCGTTTTTTTGAAACGAAGTGTCAATATAGTTCAGGATATCTTTGAGCTCACTGTGTAGCCTAGGCTGGCTTTGAACTCATAGCAATCCTCCTGCCTCAACCTCCTGGGATTAGAGGTGAGAAAGTTCATTTTAACAAATTAATTTTAGTTCCAACCAGGACCTTGATTTTTAATTTTTAGTAAATCTTTTTTTTTTTTTCTCTTGGTATCGGGGATTGAACTCACAACCACAAGCTTGCAAGATAGGTTCTTATGCCGCTGAGCTAAATTCCCAGCCCCAATTTTTAGTAAACCTTCTCTCTCCCTCTCCTTTTTCTCTCTCTCTCTCCCTCTCTTTCTCTCGTTATTCCTCCTCACACCTTTCCTCTTCGCCTTCCTTGCTTTCTCATTTCTCTCTCCAATAAAAAATTCATGCTAATATATGAGGAAATTCAATAATTATCTTAAAGTCCATATTTTGAATGAAAATATAGTCATCACAAATTTAAAGATCATATCGAAAAGAACAATTTATCTTTACCATTAGGAGTATTAGGAGTATTTGAGGTGCTGTAGATATAATTGTGTCTAAACACAAAGAGGATTTTCAAATTAGTGCCACAAGAAGTGAAATACAATGCCTAGTGGATGAGAATTTAAACTTAGGGTGTTGCTCTGATATGCACTTTGTATTCATTATTTTCTTAGTTTTCTACATTTTTCATTATGTCCTTTTATGACTAACAGCCCTTGTTTGTAAAATAAGGATTTTCTTTTATTGAGTACATTCTACAGGATATTAATTTTATTGGTTTCAAGTCACATTGAAATGAGACGTTTAAAAACGTATTTTTCCTTTCCTTTTTCTTTTCTTTTTCTACCACGTTTGAACTTTGCTGATGCCTCTGTACTTAATTAGCTATGCAATTGTTCTTCTACATCACAGCAAGAGTGAACAACTTTTTTTCATTTAAATAAAAAATAGATTTCCTATTTTGATATGCACAGTTTTGACATTTATTTTATATTCCTGACAGATATTTCATCATAACTTTCTAGTTTACTAGTCAACTTAGCTTGAGACACAGTAATCTAGTTTCTGAGCCTTTTAAAGAATGTTCTAGATTCAGAAACGTAACACAACCTTGGCTCTAGTAGTGATTTTCTTTCCTCACATAAAAAATGTTCCCAGAAAAGGCAGTCATTTCTAAATATCTAACCATGTGAAGTTCAGCAGGAAAGCTAACAAAGACAATATATTTCATTTCTTTTCCCAGAGTTTCCTCACACAAAAGATGCACAATGTTTTAAGTGCAAGATTAGTCATAGATGACAGGCTAATTGTAAGAAGGAATAAGGTGAACATAACCATCATAAATAGAGGGAAATATAAACAATGCATTAATCTCTATAAAAAATTGCATATGGCAGAGATACAATAAGTTTTATGCTTTTACTAAGGTATTAAGCTCATTTGGTATTAATACTAATGCTTAAAAATACTTCATATTGGGCTGGGGATTTAGCTCAGTGGCATAAGTGCCTGCCTGGCAAGCGTGAGGTCGTGAGTTTGATCTCCAGTACCAAAACAAAGAAAAAAAGAACTTCAGATTTATGACATATTGTGTTAATCAGATTTCCACTGCTACATTTTGCAATTATCAGTTTATAAAGAGAAAAAGTGTATTTCATTTCACAGTTTTGGAGGGTCTGCTCTATGATTGTTTGGACCCACTGCTTTTGGAAACTTGATGTACCACGATGCAAACGTGTAGTAGAGAAAAACTACTCACCTCATGGTCAGCAACCAAAACAAGACAGCAGGAGGAAGAGAAAGCTCCTGAAGTTCCCATCATATACTTTATAGAGAGTTAACGCAAGTGTATTCTTCCCTAGTATTCTTTTTTTCCCCCCTCAGTCCTGTAGCAAAACATCTATGTGCTATGTAGCTTTATATTTTTCTAATTAACAGAAGTGATTTCTATTTATAGCTCCATTTTTGTGCAGCAGTTTTGCTTTATTATCTTAAAAAAAATTCAGCAAAAAACATTAGTTTAAGATTCATTAATTATTCCAGCAAGGACATCACACTATCTTAAACTCCTCGTTTAGAATGTAGTTAGGAGTATAAATTCAGGACATAATCTGGAGTAATCAAAAAGACTAATTTACCTATGTTCAAGGAATTCAGTTCTCTATTTTGTTTAGTCTGAAACATCTATATATTTGTTATTAATAAACTAGACTAGAAGACAAATCCATTAACAGTAGGAGAGTAGAGCTGGGGATTTAGTGCAGTGCCATAATCGCCTGTCTTGCAAGCACACAATCATGAGTTCAATCCCCGGTATCAAATAAATAAAATAAAATAAAAGTAGAATATTAGCAGTTGAAAGGAAAATAAATAAATGGATTCAAGACACAGTTTTCTCCCAAAGCTGTAATAAAATTTTTAGTATAGACTTCCTGTTCTTAGCTGCAAATATTAGATAATTTAAAAATATTACCTGGGGTTTTTCCTATATAAATCAACAAAATCTGTAAGAATATAAATTTACATACTATTGTGTGTTTCTAAAATAAATATTTTTGTCCTTATGTTTTAAATGCACTTGATATAAGTCCCAAGATTTTTATGTTCCATGAGTACTGATATGCAATGATTTTTTTCATTACTGTTCTATATTGATATAATTATATTGTTTCATCCTGTTACAGCCTCCACATGATAATACTTGTGGGGAATGCATCAAAGCCCCATTTACCTCATGTGTCAGTGCTCTGATAATCCACAGTTTGCTATATTCTAGCCTCCTGTCATTCCAGCTACACACAAGCAAAAACACCAAGGAGGACAGAAATTTGAAATTTTCTTTGGTACTATTACAAGGAGACAGCATTGTTGATACTGACAGTGAAAATGCTCACAGGAATTTCTGAGATGATTCTTAAATAGCAGAATACATTCATTATTCAAAAACAGTGCAACAATATATGAGTAGCACAAATTTCTAACTCAAGTTATCTGCTCATTAATAAAAATTCTTGATCAGCATGATATTGCTTAATAATACTTAGAATGTGCTTGAGAGAATTTTGCTCTTTTGATAAGGAAGACGAGTTTAAGCTCAGAACTTATTGGTGTCCAGTCACTTTACTGGAAAAATCATGCAGACATTTTATCTAACAGGAACATATTGAGCAAATGCCATTAAATTTAGCACTGTTTCTAAAAAAGTGACAGAATCATTTCAGAACTGCTGTGATTTATAACTTTCAAGTCTATCAGTCATGCTGGAATTCTTGTTATTTTGTGAATATAACCAGCGCATTGATCTGACAGACAGTAATAGATTAAATGGGACTTTGACAACTACACTATTCAAAATAACTAGGAATAACATGATGTTTTATTATTGATTTGACTCTAAGAAAATTCAACAATGCCTTTGATATTTTGTGCAATTAATGAAAAGAACCTATGACTTTTGTTCATTTAAAAAGTACGACTCCACAAATATATCTATAAATATGCTCAGTTAATTGTATTTGTTCATCAGAAATGTAGAGGTGCTGTTCTAAGATAATTCACAAACTTAAATTGCTAATTGCTTGCTCATATAATTAGAAAATAGTTTTATACTTTTAAATTTGTAATTAAATCGTTATATCAGTTGCAAAATCAGTAGTGATGCTTAACATGTATATTTTAATGATTATGTTCATGTCAGTTGAATTTGATCAATAAAAATATATGAATAATTATTATTGAAATTTTATAATATATAACGTGAATGTAGTAAATGTACTTACAAAAAAGAACCTATTATAAGATTAGTTATAGGATACCTTCTGGTTACAAAAATGTAAAGATGTTCTTATCTCATATAAAATGACCAAGTGGGGCTGGGGATTTAGCTCAGTGGCCTAAACGCCTGCCTGGCAAGTGTGAGGTTGTGAGTTCCATCCCTGGCACCAAAAAAAAAAAAGTAAAATGACCAACTGCTTTCTTATAAACTTTGCACATTCTTCCATATACTTCCAATATGTATATATATTATTTATTATACGTAATTCAATATAACTTATATATGTGAACATTTTTATACTTTAGAAAATAATCACAAGAAAAGAAGCATTCATACATATTCAAATTTCTAATTATTTTCCAAATATTTTCCATCTACTGATAGTTAAGGCCATGGCTATGGAACACATAGATAAGGATAACTAACTGTATATATTATCATATATAACCTACTAGTCACTTTGTCTCACAAAGTATGATTCTACACTCTATGACTTTGCTATATAACCTTTTTTATTTATGCTACTTCCCATAAGCTTATTTTTTTTCTGTTGTATTTACTTTGCATCTCTGAAGTTACAGCTTTCCAGCCTTCTACTTTGAATTTTACAACTTGTTACACTGAACCAAAGACAAAAACAGCAATAAAAACACTCACATGAGGAATTTAAAAATTCTACTAAACAATTCAGAGAGTATGAGGGCATTGTAAGACAGTATAAACTGCGTTACTCTACCATGTACTAATTATCTCTTCTCTTGCCCTGGAAAGACTCCTTTCTTTATTCTCTTAGAAAAATCCTAAGGAGGTGCAGGCGTTCTCTTTGATACGTGAATTACAATATTTATTAGGAACAGTGAAACAGTGTCTTGTGAATTTCCAGTAGAGACATCCGCCATTAAACTGGGAGTATGCAATACACCAAGGGAGAAGCCAGACGAGTCCCACTTGGTAAGTGACTAAGTTTGCTAGGTCTTACATACAGAGCATTGTCCCCTACTGCTTACCAAGCTTCTATTTCTATTGGGTTCTATGTTGCACAGCACAAAACAAAAGTATGTAAATAGTTATGTGTTCATTTGTGCACCCATCTTTACCAGGCATTCTCATGGTAACCCTGATCAAGCCACAATGATGGATGGCTCCCTTTTGCTGCATTATAGTACACGGTCTCAGAACATGGTGATGCCAGCACGGGACAGCCAAGTGATTCCCTATTATGAAATACCACTACTTTGGCTAGGCTTCAGAGCACTATTTTCCCAAGGGACAGTCATCTTTCAGAGATACTCCCTACAGACACTCATGTACTGATATTCCACACAGACAGATGTAACTTCTGATATTCTAATCATATGATAAAAGATGCCACTCATATTATTATTTCAAAATAAATAAAATGTAGTACTAGATCACTTGAGTTGTGCTACTGAACATAGAAGAGTACATTGATATATATCTTTTAAAATTATTTCTTACTAATATCCAAGAAGTTTAATTAGATATTGATCCCAGTGACAGAAAATATCTTCTGTAATGTATCATTATGCTGAAGATGTCCTTCATGGAATGAGGAAATACTTGATGTGGAGAAACATATTTATTTGTGAGCTCAAAAGTATTTCTGACTCAGAGAAATGAATTAAGTGGACAAAGATAAAGAGTATATGCTAAATCTAAAATAATGTACATTAATGGACTATTTGGAACACAAGAAAATGGCATGATAAGTCTGATAAAACCCAGCAAAACAAAAAGGAGTGAAGTGTTCTGAAAGTGAGATTGACACTGGGTAAATGGAAGAATGGATGAGAATAATATTAGAAGGGATAGGTGGCATGCATGACCAAGAAAATAAATCTACAAGCTAGCAGAAATTATGTAGGCCTGTCCAGTCTTAACAATTCAACAGTAAAATGCTCTTCATTGGAGTGGATGTTTAGCTGAGTGGTAGGGGATGTACTCAGCCAATGTGGATCTCTGGTTCAATCCCAAGCACTTAAATCAATAAATAAGAACTGCAGGAACAAAATATATCACAGTTTAAAAACAGAAAATAAGAAATAAATAATCTCATATGCAGTTTTTTTGAAGAGATTAAAACCAAATGAGACAAAACAAAGTAGAGTTAATCAAAACAAAAGCATGAACATGGTATAAGAATTAAAAGCAAGATAAAAGGTGATCAATAATGGCTACCATAATGCTTCCTGTTGTCTTCAAAAGAATTGCCCATATCATCAGACATAATAAAATTGAACAAAACAATAGAGAACAAAACCAATAAAAACAAAGCAATTTGAGATATTATAGGACTTCAAAAGAAGGTAATAGTCAAACCACAATGGGTATTGTAGTGTATCTTATTGTCTTCAGAGTATGTACCATCAGACTTAATACTATCAAACAAAAAGAATAGAACAAAATCATTCTAAATACAACAAGGAAAGCAAAACAGGGCTTCAAATCAAGCTAATAGGAAATCAAAGTTGGTTACCATTATACATCCTGCTATCTTTGGAATAGCTGTCCATGCCATCAAATCTAATACAAGTAGACAAACTGAAACAGAATAAAACCAAACTAAACAGAACAGTGAAAAAAATATGGATTTCAAATCATGATGATAGATTAACAGTGGCCACTGCCTTCCCTTTTTAGGCAATTCTTCCCCTTTCACTTTCTCAGGATGTATTGTATGTTTTGGATCCCAGTAACTATAAACTATAATATAAAAATTTATATTAGAGAGGCAACCCACTATTCACCTAAGTGACTCTGAATGTTTTTACTCCTGAGCATGATCTCAAGTTGTATCCATTTACCTACAAGAGCCTCAGTTATCTTTTTTATAGCTGAGTAGTTTTCCACTGTATAAAAGTGTCATGGCTTTCTAACCATTCTGCAGCTAATGGGCAAGCTACTCCCAATTTTTCTGGTTCCCTGTCACATAGAGCATTGTTTTCTCATCTTTCACTTTCAGTCTATAAATCCTATTTTGGGTTAATTATATTTCTTAAATAGAGCATCTTGATGGACCCTATCTCCTGATCCACTCTGCCTGTGTTTCTTTTTATTGGTGAATTGAGACCACCTATTTTAGTGCTTGTGGCCAACCTTCTCTGCCTCATCTCCGCCATGCTATTTCTCTGCCGTTTTGGTTGCCTTCTTTTCTGCTTCATTCCACTGTCTGCCCCATTAAGTGAGCCCCCTCTGCCACTGTTCCTGAAACCATGGTCTTTTTTCTCTCTCTCTCTAGAATGTCCTTCTGTAATTTTTGTAGGGTTGGTTTGGTGCTCATGAATTCCTTCAGTTGTTCTTTGTCATGAAAGTATCTTGTTTCTTCATCAATTTTGAAAGATAGTTTTTCAGGGTATATCAATCTGTGTTGGAGGTTATTTTCTTTCAGGATTGGAATATTTCACTACAAGCTCTTCTTGAGTTGATGGTCTGTGTCGAGAAGTCTGTCATGATTCTGATGGGTTTTCCTTTATAGGTGATCCATTTCTTTTTTCTGACAGCTTTTAATATTCTGTTCTTGTGTTGAATTTGTGGGATCTTGATTATTATATGTTTGGATATAGATCTATTTTGGTTATAGCTACCTGAAGTTCTGTATACCTCACTTATCTGAATATCACTTATTTTTGCTATGCATGGGAAGTTTTCATTAATCATTTCTGTAAATAGCCTTTGTATTTCATTTGTGTTTACTCCTGCTTCTTAACTCTTATTTTTTATTCTTAAATTATACTTTCTCCTGTCATCTTGTAGCCTTTGTATTTTTACTTCCTGGTTCCTTGTTATTTTTAAGAGATATTTCCTTTCACAATTGTAAGCTGAAAACCTGTCTTCAAAGTTTGAGAGTCTACCTTTAGTTTCTTTCAAGCAGTTTTTCCAGCTTTCAATGGAGTTTTTAATTTCTGGGTATTCTTTTTGAATGTTTCATGTATTCTAAATCTTTTTTATATTCTTCATTGAAAGTTTCTTTCATTTTTCTATGCTCCTCTATTCTACCATCTGTGTCTTCTTTAGGGGTGCTTAGCAATTCTTTTATTATGTTTTTCATTTCTTCTTTTATCTGAGATAGTGTTACTGTTCTAAGTTCTTTTATAGCTTCTTGAAGTTGGTTCTTTATTTCAGTTGCTGTTGCTTCAGAAACTTCAGGTGTGAGACTCCTGATCTCTTCCATGTTTACATCTCCTGGACCAGTACTGCTTGGTTTGGAGGCCAGAGACTGCCTTTTGCTTCTTCCTCTTGTCATGTTCCTGGTTTCTTTTGGACAAGTGGGTAGCGGGGTCCCTGGTGCTTCCTGTGTTGTCCACAATTTCTCTGAAGCAAGATTGTTTGCTTTGTCTAGCCTGTGCTGGCTGGAATATCTGATGATGACCATTGGGTGTGCTGGTAAAGGGTGTTTGCTGGTTTTCCCAGCCTGTTGGTGGCTATGGAGTGCAAACAAGGGTGGGCAGGATGCCTCTTCCCTCCAGGGCTGGTTAACAGCAGAAGCCCTCACCATGTAAACTATGTGCAAGCTGGGCAGAACTTGTTGGGCAGAGCTTTAGGGAAACCTGGGCAATGGCTGTTTGACTGTGTACAGTGGTAGGACTCAGTCCAAGTGATTTCCACCAGTAAGTTTTGAGCTAGAAGTGGCTGAAAGAAGCCGGTCACACTTCTGGCTCTGGGCTTATTCTGCCTGATCCAAAATGGCCCCCAGCCAATCGCCCACTCCCACAGGAGGACTAAGTCCCCCACACTCACTATCAGCCAGTGCTGTTTGCCAGTCTGCTGCTACCCTCTGCCACTGTATCTCCCTGCAGAGGCCTTCAGGCTTGCCAGCCACCACCGTCACTGTGACCATGCATCCCCAGGTTTTAACAGCACTTCTTGCATGGTGGTTCTGGCTCCAGGTATAAGTTTCACCAGCCACTGCCTTCTTCTGTTTAATTTTTTTTTTCTCTCTGTGGGCTTCAATTCTCACTTTATGTTCTTCCTGGGTTAAGGGGACCTAGTCCTTCCTTCTGGTCTTCCCCACAATGCTATATTCCAGCATCTAGGCTGTTTCTCTCGGAGACAGTTTACTCTGCTGCTTACTCTTCTGCCATCTTCCAGTAGCTGCCAGCCTGGGCTATGTAGTGAGTTCCAAGTCAGTCTGGACTAGAATGAGATCCTGTGAAACTGCTCCACTGTCACACTTTCAAACAAAGGACAGTATTTTCCCAGTAATTGTGCATCACATCTACTGGAGTTTCTCAAGGGTCAAGAGACAGCAAGTGTGGGTTCCACGCAGCAAATCTCAGGGACGGTTACCAAAGCATTGCTGCAGAAGGATGCACTGCCCTTCAGATGCAGTTTTAAGTTTATAACAAAAAAAGTAGTATTTTGCATTGGAAAAATTATTCCATTCAAATAGAAATTTGGTTAAATAAAATAATGTAGAGTCTGCACTCATTCCACAAAAATTCAGTGAGACAGTATTATAAAGGAAAACAAATAACGAAACAAAAATGTTAAAGAGGAAAGCAAAAAGAACAATTATAATAAAATTTTTTCATATATTTGGCTGCTTTGTTGATTTAAAGGGAGTGGAATTCACTACAAATTAATGTTTTGGTTGATTAAATGATATAAAATTAATGTTTATACATGACAAAATAATTTAAATGTCAACTACATTATAAGACACTTGCAGCAAATATTATAAATGCTTGTTTTTGTTTTTGATTTTGTTTTTGCAATATAAGGGAATGAATCCAGTTCTTTGCACTGAGCTCTCCTCAGCTTTTCATTTCTATTTTTATTTTGTGACTCAACCTCCCTAAGTCCCTAAATTGCTTAACTGGTTTCAAACTTGATATATTCCTTCCACAGCTACCAAGAATACTACAAGAATAGTCACATGTCACCACATAGAGCTTTTTGGTATTTTAAATAAAGTTTCAAGTCAGCAAGATAATAGTGCTATGGTAGACATCCTGTGAAACACCTTTTATTCAGAAGAAATACATGTAAGTTTTAGCTATTATTGGTACAGAAAAAATAAGTACCCTACCTTCTCAGAAAATGTTCTCTTAACTAAAAAAGAAAATTACTAGAGTCTCTTTATTTAATAGAGTATAATCACGTCATTGGTTAAAAGGGGCAGTTCTATGCATTCTTTTCTATTGGTTTTAGCAATTACTTAAGGGGTGTGTGTGTGTGTGTGTGTGTGTGTGTGTGAGTGTGTGTTGCTAAGGTATAGTATAAGTCAGAGCCTTGCACATCCTGAGAATATACTTTACTACAGAATTAAACTTGTAGCCCCTTTTCCTTATCTGTTACATTCATTCATATCTCCAGCACTCAAGCCTGCAATATTTAAAAATTGTAGAGTATAGTGAGACTCTTTATCTCTAGCTATTGTATAGCTGATGTTGAAAAGCAGTCTATCATATTTGGTGTGGATTTTGAATATTATAAGTGGCTAGTATCTACTACAATTTAAGATTTATTCAATTATAAATGTTTTCAAATAATATGTTGATGATTCATATGATTTTTCTCTAAACTGGTAATTTCATTGACAGATTACCTATTATTGTACTGGCACTGGCTCTAAACTTTTGAAATAATTCTTCCTAGGTGATAATATTACATTTTTTGTTGTTATTTTTTGTTTTTTGAAAAGTGGTCTTGCTATGTAGTTCAGCCTGACCTGGACTCACTGGAGACCAGGCTGGCCTTAAACTCCTAGCGATCCTTTCGCCTCAGCCTCCTGATTGTTGGGATTACAGGTGTGCACCTCCACACCCAGCCTGGCAATGTTACCTTTTAGATGTAATATTGAATTACATTTGTTATTACTTTATTTATGACTTTTATTCTGCACTCATAAGATTTTTCTGTATTTTACTTTTTCAAATCTCTGTGTTTGAGTGATATAATTTTTCAGACTGTAAAATAAATTGGGCAGCATTTCTATGGGTTGAAACATTTTAAATGATGCTGGAATTAACTCTTTTTTTAAAGGTCTTGGTCTGAAGCATTTTTTATTTATGGGTCTTTAATCATTCTTCCAAATTAATAAATATTAATTGTTCTACCATATTTTCTACTTCTTTTTACTATATTCATCACATAATTTGGCAATAAAGTATTCATTTATTATTTAAAATGTGTTTATCTAAAGTTATATAATGATCTATGTTTTAAGTGCCTATCACCTTAAAATTTATGTATTAAAATTTAATCTCAGTGTAGTATTTGGATATGAAGCCTTTGAAATTGATCATGTTTATAAGAGACCCTCATGAGCAGAATTAATACCCAGAGAGTTCCCTCCCCTCACATATCTTTATGTGAGAATAAGAAAAGATGACTATCAAACGAAATACACAGAAGTGCTAGTGCCTTGATGTTGGACTTCCTATCTCCTACAGTAGGAAGAAATATTTTTTGTTGTATATATTCATAGTATTTTATTATAGCAACCTCGATCTATTAAGATACATATTTGTCACTCTTCCAATAACCTCTATATTTGTGGTGATACCTACTCTCTTCTTCTGGATAATATATTCTGATATTGATACAAATCTTCAATAATAATGTTTTCAATAGCCGTTTAATTTTTATGTCGTATCAGCATAGCAAGACAAAATTTTCCAATCGCTAAAATGACAAATTTGGGACTTATTGTCTAGAACGGTAACAACATCTACAAGAAATAAAAATGGACATTTCTGATTTAATTCATGGGCTTTAAAAATGAAACCAATTTTCTTTGTTTTCTACATGTAATATTTCTAAATTATGAGATCCATATAAAAATGCCTCTTGCATTAACTTGCTGCAAAATATTTTAAGCAAAACTAAGAGATTATTAAGGGAGCATGATATACCATGGATAAAGTAATTTTTTGGTAAAAAAGTAAGTGTGCTGATAAGCAAGGATATTGCCTTGCACTCAGTATCAGGCTGTTAAATTACTCTTTTTTGCATTTGCAATGTAAATGCATATGTTTTCAATAATGTTCTGAGTGTTTAATAACAAAAACTACACAAGAATGGGCTTAATAATGGATACAGCTATTTATACTTACTGAAAAATTCTGGAGAAGATATAGTCGATATAATAAATAAAAGTTTTTGTAACAGCTATTTCACTCTTGTTTTGGGTTATAAAGTGGTATGTCAGTGTAGATTTGATTTGTATTTCTCTGATGAAACTCTGTGCATTCTTTATGTGCTTATTGTTTATTGTCATATCTTCTCTTGAGCAAACTATATCCAAATCATATAATTATATTTCAGTAATAATTTATTTTGAATTATTCAATTAGAAATATCATTTACTTATTTGAAGTAAATGTCTTTTATGAGAATGATTTCCAAATATTTTCCTCCATTCTGTGAGTTAACCTTTTAGTTTCATGATGGCATTCTTGGAAGAACAATTGTGATGAAGTTCAGCTTATAGTTTTATTATTATTTTCATTTTTAAAAATGATTCAAAGTGTGCTTGCTTCAGCAGCACATGTACTAAAAGTAATTTAAGGAAACCACAGCCTAATCCAATTTCATGAAGATACTTATGTAGTATATAATGTGTATAATGAATACATAATATACAAAATATATATCTATATACATATATATTTATTTTCCTAATGTTAAATTGTTTTGGGTCCTATATTCAGACATTTGATCTATTTTAAATTAATTTTTATATATGGTTTGAGATAGGGATTTAAAATATTCTTCTGAATGGAAATATCTAGTTTCAGCACATTTGTTACTAGGACTATTTATTGCTCTATTACATTTTCTTTAAACTTTTGCCCAAATCAATTGACAACAAATGTGAAATTTTATTTCTGAAACCCTAGTCATATTGTATCAACCTATATTTTTTTGTAATGCCAGTGTTAGATTATTTTGATTTTTAATGTAATCATGGAGTGAGTTTTGATGTAAGAAACTTATACCTTCAGATATGTTCTTCCATCTTAGGGTTATTTAAACAATATTCTGTTCCTTTCATATTTATATGAATTTGTGTATCATCTTCTCCTTTTCCAAAGTATTCAACTTGGATGTGAGAGTAATTACATTCAAAATTCAGGTTAATTTGGGAATTATTGCTATTTCAAAATTTTAAAACTTCTGATTCATAAACATGGGTGTCTTTCCATCTGTTTAAATCTCTTTTAATTTCTTTTAATAATGTTTTATCAATTTTAATGTACAATTACTGTATCAATCCTTATATATTTTATTCTTTTTGCTAATTTTAAATGGAATTTTTAAATATAATTTTCAGATTATTTACTCAAAATATAAAAATACAATTGAGCATATATATGTGTGTGTATATATATATATATATATACACACACACACATATATATATATATATATATATATATATATATAGTTCTTAACTTCTGGAACTTCACTGTAAATGTTTATAAGGTCTAAGAACTGCTTAGTCGATTCCTTGAAATTTGCAACATATAATATGCAACTTGCAAATAAATATATATTTTTTTGTTTCTAATGTTGATGTTTTCTATTTCTTGTCTAGATTCTCCAACTACAAATTCTGTTTTCATATCTACAGTTAGTTATCTGACTGGCCATTGTGATCTTGTTCCTGATAACTGTGGGAAAAAAATTAAGCTTCTCACATATAAGTAGTCTATTAGGTATGAGTTTTTCATAAATATCTTAGCTGGGTCCATATTTACTTGATATTCTACTGGAAGCAGTTTGAAAAATTTTCTGTGACTATAGCTGATAATGTGCTTTAGGAGCTTTTGGAAATGTTTTTGGGAGCAGTTGGCAAGATTTGGAGATACGAGCTAGGTCCTCGAATGCTTTAAGTGAAGATTAATGAGTAACACTGGCAGTGTCACTGGACCGGGTCTGAGAGCTTCCCACAGTTAAAGTCTCTGCTCTAGCTGGCTCACCATCTTTAGTCACAGAAAAACAATTCTCAGGATGGTTCAGAAAGAGACCTACGTAGTTCATTAGGCAGAGATAGAGATTATAGGAAGCACTCAAAGAAATAAAATGCATTGGAGTTTGGAAATGAGAAAGTTTATACTTTTCTGGAGGATGTGAAAAGCTAAGGATAAAAGTCTTCATCCAACTCCTTCCTCTCTGGAAAGGATACCAGCCCATTCTATAGGCATGATAATTTTGTTTTGGTAAGTGATATAAACATTTCATGAATTTGCTCAACCTGCTAATTGGGCTAATTATGGTCTTTAGTGATGTGTCTGCAAGGGAAAAAGTATAAATTTAGCCAAAGAATGTTGGCATGGGATCGTGTGGCCTTAGCTGAATCTTGGAAGTTGAAATCTTCTTAAAAGTACAATATTTAATTATGATCCCCTGTAACTGTCTCTTATTTTTTTCTATCCCTGCTCATAAGCTCAGAAGACCAGAATGTTGACAGGAAGGAAGACAGTAAAAATTGTGCTTATGAGGTTTCAAATGGAAATGAGAACTCTATTGAGAATTGGACTAGGTGTCATTCATGCTATTTTCTGGCAAATAACTTATGTCCATGCTTGCAACTTTGTGAAAGGCTGAAACACAAGGTGAAAGTTTAACTAATCTGGCAGGGGAAGTTTCAGCACAGTACAGCAGCAAGTTCATGCCATGGATACCAGTTGATTTCAGCCAGATTTTCAAGAAAACTGAAAGAAAAAAAGCAAACCATAAAGTTTTTAAATCTTACAGTTTGGTCAAACAAAAATTTTAACTATTTTAACTTTAATTTAACTTTATAGCCAAAGACAGTGTAATTGCTGAAGAGATTAATACCTCTAAAAAAGAAACCAATATTTTGCATCTGGGCAATTAGAAAGATCCCTAAAGACGCCTCAGACATTAGCCAGACTATCCATTGCAGGCTCAAGGGCATAAAAGTATAAATTTATTTGAAAGATTTTGTTAAAAAAAAAAAAACACTGGAGCATTTTGCTTCTAGAAAGCTTTCCAACTGGTCATCACCTCAGAATTCATTTTACTGTGCTCTGCCATCTTGGCATTCACAGGCTGGGACAGTCATGGTCCAAAAGGGCCTTGCTATAGCTTGAGCTGGTGACAGACTTTGCTATCTGTCTTAGTTACTTTTTACTCGTCGCTGAGACAAAATGCCACCACCCAAAATTAAGCAAAGAAAGGTTTATTTGTTACAATTTTGGAGGTTTCTGTGCAACTCAGTTGGCTCCCACGGCAGGGAGGCATATAGGGGCCACCATTCATGGCTGGCTGCAAACAGCAAGCACCAGCAAGCAAGCGAGAGAGACACCTTCCTGCCATTACGTCACATCCTGGCTTCACCCCTAGGTGTGTGCAGCACTCACACCACCAATCCAAGCAATAGACAATGAACCAATCACAAATGCTAAATTTGGTAGAGTCCATAATTCATGAGGCTTGGGTGCCACTGACACAAACCATGAAACTATCATGCATGAGATGCTGGATTTGTATGGAGAATGAAGCTGCCTATAAGAGGATAATCCATGAAACAGTAAGTATGAAGCCAAAGCTGCAATGGAGACATAAAAAATTAAAGATATTAAGCATGTGAATTATCTAGTAAGTAAAGCTTCAGGAACTAAGTAGATCCGGTTCAAAAGAGGCTATGAGGGCCACAGCTGGAGGCAGAATAATGCAAATCCTTAGGTGGTCACATTATACTACCACATGCCCTGGATTCCAGGCATGGAGGTACATGATTTATTGGTCCTCCTGCTGGGTTTTTGTCTTGTTTTTCTTTTCTATTCTCCTATTTTTCAGTTTTTGAATGGAATTGTTAGTCTTGTACTGTTTTTGGAAGTGGATAATTTGCTTTTAAGAGTTCTACAAGAGCTCACAGGTAAGAATTTGCCATGAGTTTCAGAGAAGATATTGGACTGGAATGTTGAGCCATTTTAGAAGTGTAGAGACCTGGAAGATGCTTGGACAAACTTTTTTTTTTTTTTTACAGTGTGAGATAATGGAGAGCTTTTGGGATTCAGAATGAAATGTTCTGGCTTGGATCTAACGTGTTCCCTAAAAGGCTTTTTATGTTGATGGCTTGTTTTTAATGTAGGTATGTTGAGAGGCGATGCCCGGAGAGGTTAATTGCATTCTAATGACAATATCTTCATCAGCAGATTAATTCAGCTCAGTAAGTATACTGGGAAAAGGGGTCAAGTTGGATGAGGTGGTTGATTGGGCTTTGAAGAAAATATATTTCATTATGTTCTGCTTCAACACAAGCAAATAGCTATGGAACCAGCTGGCCATAGACTGAAATTTTGAGCCAAATACATATTTTTCCACTTAAACATGTTCTCAGGTATTTTTGTGACAGTCATGGAAAGGTAATTGACACATTCTAACTGTTGAGAAAAAGCCGTATTTTTAGTTTACTCCATGCCTCACAAGTAAAATTAATCACTTCTGATTCTGGGTATTACATATTTTTAATCAGTTGCTTCTTTTGAATTTTCTCTGGAATAGCTCTACCTTTTGCTGTATAAGACAACTGAATGATAGCAGATTTAGTGTTTCAATTTGTTTATTCTAGCGAGACACAGCCTTGTATCATTCTGTCACACAGCTGTTCAGTTTTAATCTGAGTCAAAATATCTGTCAAGGGCCATCTTTCTTAAGAATCTCTAACCTATATGTCATTCACCAACCTAAAATTTCTTTTAAATGGATCTTTATATGAAGAAATCCTTCATCACTCAGAAATTTAAAATGATTTTATGAGGTCTCTAAATTATCTAACTTCATATTTCTAAACATCCATTGTACTTTACTTTTTTCAAAATATTTCTTTTCTTTATTATCCTTATATGTAGATACCATCATCTATATTTTATTATGAAGTCATTACAGATGAGATTTCTTCCTTATTTAATCTTTATATTCTTCAAAGCAATTGGTATGGAACTTTGTATGTAATCAAATGTTAACACATACCTCAGAAAAAGCCAGATTCATCTAGTATTAGTTTGTGATGTAAAGTATACTTTGATAACTGTATAGTATATGATCA